>VWZT01008132.1:1672403-1683317 GCA_013397055.1 Pachycephala philippinensis
GGGGGGAGAGGCGGCCCCCCGAGGGCAGAGCTGTTACGTCCCCCTCCAGGTCAGCTGGCAGCTCGCTCATAGCCCACCAAAAATTAGCCCCGCGCTTGGACTGCCCGAGCCTCGAAATTACGCGGAGCACTCCAGTAGCTTTGTGAGCCACAGGGCTGCGGTTCATTAGCTCCGCTTAATTTGCCATTTGCAATCAGACCTTTTCCAAAATCGCTCCTGATCAGGCCGAACAACCTAAGGGAACCGGCGCCAGTGGGAAATGAGCCGTAGAAAGTAAGCAGGGATCCGCAGCAGCTGAACTTCAGCAAACCCGGCGTGCGAGCCGGGGGCGAGCAGTGGTGTTTGCCCAGGGAGGGCCGGGCTGGGCGCGCTGCGGAGACACCGAGGGGCTTCAGGGCTGCTCCTGCCAATTCAGAGGCTCGTGCACCAGAGCCCCATCTCGTCCTCATCAGTGGCTAAATGAGTATTAAAAGATACTGAATTTATTTTGCTCACTCATGATTAAATAAAAGTCACTTCGTACTCGCGGGCAGTATAGTTTTAAAAGCAGATTTTGAATTCTGCTCCTGCCACTGGACGATGCAACAGGTCCGGGCTGGGCACCTGGCATTGTACTTGAGCATCTACTGATTGTGTAGCAATGGGCAGCAACGTCAAAACCCAGCAGGCTTGGCAGAGGTTGTGTCATCGGGTATGTGCACTTACCACTGCTGTTGCCATATAGAAATGGTTCATGTGGATTTGGGCCTGGTTCTTCAGCTTGTACTTGGTAGGCAGGGCTTTATATGCAAAGAAAATTAAATCTGCTGTGCTGGACAGTGTACTGTCTCCAGAAAAGGACTTTATTTCCAACAGAGTGTTCTGTCAGTTCAAAATGCATGCTGGGCCAGTCAGAACTGATATGTATGTCTGTCTTCAAAAACAGTGTGCAATGCAAAGCACATCTTAAAAGCATTGAAAAGGCATGAGAGGGACTATGCATACGTAATATGGTGGCCTAAGGTGTCGTCAAAGAGCGGTGTCAAGTTGTGCAACACCTGACGTACTTTTATTGTTTCACAGGCAAAGTAATAGTTCTGTCATTCGATCAAATTCCCCAACAACAACATCTCAGATCATGGCCAGAAAGAAAAGAAGAGGGGTATGTTTCATTTAATTATTTTTGCATTTGACAGTTTGCATATGTGCTGTGATTTTGCCCTTCATTCTTTTATAAACTTAATGTGTTTTGTTTTTTTGGGAATAGATTATAGAGAAAAGGCGCCGTGATCGTATAAATAACAGTTTATCAGAGCTGAGGCGGCTTGTGCCAACTGCTTTTGAAAAACAAGTAAGCTTTCTTTTTTTCTTTTTATAAATTCTGTATCTCATCTGGCAATGCTAGTTCTCCTGTAAATCTCATTAAAATAATACTGTATGTGTCCTGATCTGTCACAAAGCAGGCACTTCAATAAAATGCTTTGTTGTGGCAAAACTATTAGAAACATAATTCATTATAAGGCTGAAAAACATTTCCATTCTTTGGCTTGTTTTTCCCTTAAGGGTAACTGTGTTCGTGTTGCCTCTGTTCTTTCGATGAATTCCAGTAGTGGTTTTGTTAAAAATGTGCTTTACTCCATATTAAATTTAAAAAAAAAAATACACAAACCCAACATGACTCCCCCAAACCTGTATGCAAATTAGCTTTCTGCCTAAGTCTTTAAATATAATCTACCTTGCCGCTACTTTAAGAGACCTTTATTTTCAAATCTATACTTTCCGTTGCAAACTAATCAATCCAGTTTCCTGAAAAGGAAGCAGACAGTCTGGATTATTCATGTTTTAAGATGATTCTTTAGAACCAGTGCACTAGGACGTGGAATAGGCCCATGTTGTGTGAGCTAGTGAAGTCAGTGATATATTCAGACTTTCAGTGAGAAAGTATTTAGTAGGAGGTCTGGAAGGAGCCAGTTAACTTTGGCTCAGCTCCTTGGTCATGAAATTACAGACCAAAAGCTTAGAATACAATGTTTTGTAAAAAAAAAAAGGCCATTTTGGTTTTTCCATTCAAATATTTTTTTTTCCATATCTTGAATTTTATTTGTCGGGCTTTGATTCAACATTTAATCTTGTTCCTGTTTTGCTGGAAGTGTCTGAAGATCTATGGATATGTGCAATTGATACTATGTTTCAATAAAAATGAAACATCTGAAAATAAATAAACTGACTTCCTTGTAATAGTAAAATAAAAAATCCCAGCAAGTAAAATCTGAGAGCGGGATTGGGAGGTGCTGAATGTAAGTGGTAACTACGTGGCAAACACTGCACCGTATTAGGCCTGTTTCATCCCTGGCCTGAGCAAAAGCCGGCTAAAAAAAAATTTGAAGTATTGGTTGAGAGCATCACTTGTGTCACCTGCAATATGATTTTAGTAACTGGTAGTTGTCACTGTGCCCTTGCGTTGGTTCTGGCAAAAAAGTGACAGGGATATTTTCAGCTAGATAAACAGGGGCAAGAGACAACAGTTGTTTGTCCCATTTTATTGTTTATTTCTTGAAAACCACAAACATTATAAAACAAGTCCTACAGAGCCTTTGGAAATTACCCAGCACCATGCAGTTTTTAGCTATTAGTCACTCTCACTGAGACGGCTTGTACTGTGTCTATGGAAAAGATGAAGTCTGAGAAAACTACAGGATGTAGTTGCATATAAAACGGGGAATTCTGACCAAAAATTCACGCGTGCACCAACCTCTGTACGAGGAAAGCATTGAAAGCAATAAGCAGATTGAAAAAAATGCACTGTCTTAAAAATGAGCATGTGCTGTATTTGAATCAGAAAGTCCCACCATTTTCCTGCAATATGCCAAGGACAAAGTCATCAGTCCTTTCCCAGCTCCTTGACATTCAGCTCACTGGAGTTTCCAAGTTGGAGGTTTAGTTTCGCTTCCGCCTCGCTCCCTGCCCAAGCCACGGTGCTGCTCCCGAGTGTGGCAGAGATGAGCGCTCTGAAGCGGGGCTGCAGAGCACGGTGTAAGCTTCGCCCAACTCACACATGTTGCAACCTGGGTGAAGCCCACCGAGACAGTGAGGTGGCCCAGATGATAACTAAGAGAAAAATATTGGCTTACAGGATGTGATCCGCTGCTGGCTGCAGCTTGCACAGCCCTGATTTTAACTGATGCCAAGGGATGATCTCTTGCACTGGAATAACATTTGTGTTGTCTGGGTGTGCTCCAGATATCGAAGGGAATGCTACCAAGCAAAAGAGTTTTATTTATACGTTGATATACTAATACTATCTTCTGAGTTGTATTTTATACTTTTCCAGTATCTATTGTGGCTCTGTGAGGTACTCTCGGTGTCAGAAAAGATTTTTACTGATGGAGGAGCTACACTCTTTCACAGTATTTAGTCCTTGCAAAGTAGGCCTCTCACTAACTTAAAATACTGTAGACTGTGTGGCAGTTTTTTCAGTCAAAAAATGAGAATGGAATATTCAACAGCCAAATGACACGTTGAAAATTAACAGGCCATTAAGAGAGGGACAGTGCCGGGTGTGTGTCCGCAGGGACACCTACCGGTAATAGCACACAAAATAACCCTGTTGCAGCAGGGTCTTAATCGATGGCCACACAGACCCCTCCTGCCAGCACTCCTCTTGTTTTTGTTGTTAAAAAGGAAGTCCAGAAACTTACATATTTCTCTCATTTCATGAAGATGTCATCTCTACACTACCTTCAAGGCCAGAGCTGTGCTGAGCTATAGCCCTAATAAAGGGAAATTGTGCTGCTGCTTCTTGTGTCAGTAGATAGGAGACAGTATTAGTCCTTAGACAAAGTCTGGGAAGCAGATGCTCACGAAAGAATTAAGCTGAGAATGTCCTAATGATAGGGGAAATTGAAACCATAAGGCTGAGCTCAGTGGAAAGTATATCAAATTAAAGTTTCTAGTACTCTTAAGCCTTTATTTATATGTTTCTCTTATCTCAAAGGGATCTGCCAAATTAGAAAAAGCGGAAATACTGCAAATGACAGTGGATCATCTGAAGATGCTTCAGGCAACAGGAGGTAAAGGTAAGGAGCCAACGATTTTTTTTTCTAATATTTGGGGAAATCTCAGCAAAAAAAGTGCTTTGAGGAGCTGTGATAGGCGTTTCCAGATTAAAGGAGTGGAAATCAATGCTAATGGCAGGATTGAACTCGTGGGAAAGAACTACTGGGACAAAAGAAGCACTTGACCCTGGGCTTGTGTTTGCTTTCATAACACTGTGGGAGTAAAGGCTTCATTCACAGGCAGCCCAGTCAGAGATTTGTTTGGGGTTTCCAAAGAGCACTGAAATCTGCACAGGGAGACAAAACAAATACACAAACACCAAACATAAACAGGAGGTTTGTGGCAACAATTGTGTAGCAAAAAAACCTGATGCTAAACCTCATTATTGAGCAGCTATACTGAAGGAAGCAAACGGAGAAGAACTTTAATTCATGTTTAAATGTTTTCTTTGTTCAGGAAAGACTTTTCAATTCCAGGTTAGACCATGTCATTCACCAGAACAAAACCTAGTCTTGCTCTATGCAGCTCCAGGTATCTGATAAAGCAGGCAGGCAGGCAATGCTCTCTGCACTCATGTTTCTATGCTATATTTGTGTGTCAGAGGCCGGCGTAGCTGCCTATTAATGGGTGCTGGCGTGACGCAGTGGCTGCACTGGCTGACCCACTAGATCAGCCAAGCGCCAGGAGTCGAGTGTACCTCGCTTGTGCAAGCTGACAGTCCCAAGGCTGGAGGCCAAATGGTTTCAGCCACCCACGAGGTGTTCTGTGTAGTCATGATTTTGGAACTTATTTGGAGAGAAAAACTTGCTGGTATTCCGTAAGCATGGTCCCACGTCCCGTGCCATCAACCGTGATCATGCTTCGAATTGTTGTAATGGAAACTAGCTGATTCTTCTCTCACCCACTATGCCATATAGGTAAAGGCTAGAAAAGAAACTGCTGCTCTCTCTCTCTCTCTTACTTTTTTTTTTATTAAAGTTTTTAGCACATGACTGTATTATGCTCCTCTCTGTACCTTGCAGCAATTAGAAAACTCAGCTTAGAATCGGTGCATGCCTAACAACAGACGGCTATAGGAATGCATGTTGAAGGCTGGTGTTCTGTTATTTGTGAAAATTAACACCAAGTTGACATACCTTTTTTCTAGGTGTTAAGGAGTTTTTTTCTAGGAGTACATTTAAACTTAAAATTTATGGGTAACTTGTTTGATAAGAGATGAAAGGAATTTTACTGCCCGTCGGGTAACAAACATGCCTCTTGATTCCTCAGAAAATATGAAAATTTTTAAGAAGTTAATGTATATATATAAAAAATCCTTGAGAAAGCACTCTAGTTGCTAAAGCTATGCTCTTAGATGTTATGAAAAGCTAGAATTGATCATGGTTGTGCAGTCTGGATTCGGGTGATTCGGATACTCTGTGTGTCTGAGCGATGGTGCTGTCTCTAATTGTGTGGTTGCGTGCTGGTGTTCCACAAGCTCTGTCTCCCTCGGTGCATGGAGCACACAGCACTCGGCTGCTGAGGGAAGTGGTGGCTGTTTTACTTCGTCCTCCCCATGTGACGTGTGGCTCAGCTATCCCAGCCTGACCCCCACTTCGCGCTGCACATTGTTTCTCTGAGGAGCTGCAGCAGCTCCCATCCCTCCGATGTTCGCACCAACAGCGGGACAGCCAGGAGGTGAACCCAAATGGAGACCTAATTTATCAGGAAGCTTCCTTCCCCTGCTTCTCCGCCCAAAAAAAGTATGCAGGGGATATCTTTATAAATGGGTCAGGTCAGGTGGCCTAGTGGGGCAGGGGAGGAAGTGCCTGGGATGGGACAGAGAGAGGTGTTGGCAGAGCCCAGCCTCTGGCTGCAGCTGGACAAGCTGGATGTTGTTAGGAGTCCCAGGTCTTGCAGTCTGCTCTCTTCCTTGGTTGGTCTCTGCTGCCATGTCTCTCCTGCCCCAGCTGACACCAGCATGGCTGTGGCAGTGCGGGGAAGGATGAAGTTTTGTGGCGCGGGGAGAGGCGATGCAGGCTTATTTCCACAGCTGCCTTTCACACCATGATCCACAGTGGGTGGCCCACCAAAATAATACCCGATCGCTTCACAAATACTGCAACTTTATCTGCTCCTTCTGTCCTAGAGATAAGAGTAATCTCACTGCACAGTTTTAAGAAACTGTAAGAAGAGGTTTGAGAATTAGTACCAGGCAAAGTTGAATCCTGCATTTCCTGCTCACTTAATGTTTTACTTTACAGCCTAACTAACAGTTTTAAATACAATTTCTAAGAGTATTTTTACAGTAGATGTTTGTTTTATTTGCAAGTGTAGTTATTCCCACTTTGTAATTCATCTTGTGAGACAGAAGGGTTTTCTTGTATCAGCAAAAAAATTAGTTTCATCATTCTTCCCAGGGGCAAAAACTTTTTATTGCAGGAAGGAGAAATGGGTCCTGATTACCCATATCCTCCCTTGCATTGAGGACTGTCCTCCTCCTCACACTGAAAGGAGGACGTCCATGATGGGGAATGCACGGGGCTCGGCAAGTCGGGATAGGGTTGGCCACTGCTCAGCACACTGATCCCGAGGTGGGCACGGCAGAAGAAAACCCAAGACGGCTTCTGCCCCTTCTCTGCTTTTCAGAACTGCCTGGACAGGCAGGCAGATGCCTCTGAGGTCCTGTGCAGGCTCCGTGTTTCCGCCGCCCCGACACAGGTGTGGACAGTGGTCTCCTGTTCATGTTGAGTTATTATTTTGGCCTAAGGCCAGGGCTTTTTGCTGATGGTGCAAGCAAGAACAGGGGAGGAGTGATTTGTCAACGGTGAGTTTGCTTGCTGAGAACTCAGTGTGGTTTTATTGCAGCTTCACTGCAAATTTATCTTGAGTGAGTGACACCTGGGTCAGTGCATGGGTTCATGTAACCCAAGTGACCTGTGGCCTGTGTGCAGTGCAGGTGGGTTACCAGGACAGATGAAGTAAAACCAAGACTTCCCATTCGCTACAAAACGCTGGCATGTGCACATGGTGGAGGATTTTCTTGGGTTGGGAGGGAAATGAGAAACAACATTTTTAAGTCTCTCTCAGAATGGGGAAGCCAGTGAAGGCGAAACCGGGAAAAGATAACCATCAAAATATAATGGAGCCTGGAGTCCTAGCTCTCATCTATCCTCTGTTTTCATGTCTCGGCCGCCATAGGAGACTGAAAGGGAGCCAGGATCACCAGGGCTTTGGGATGGCTTGTCAAAGAGCCAGCAGCCCAGACTCAGGGGAAGCTGGTGACAACCACATCCCCCACATCTCCTCCGGTCTGGAGGGAGGGAGGCCGGGAAGCCCTGGCTTGAGCCGAGTGCTCTCAGGACTCCCAGGCTGGCTGACTCGTGGCCAGAGCTGGGAAGTGGTTTTGGCTGTGCGTCAGCCCCTCTGAAGCTGCTGGAGGTCCTGGAGCCTCCGGCGCAGCAGCAGTCCCCACGCCAGGCTGACTGGCACCCGAGAAGGTACCCTGCTATCTCACCACTGCTGGCACGCCTGGCCTTTGTTTCTCGGGAGCTCACTCAAACCGCTGGTCACAGTGGACCTGGCAGGAAGAAAGCTGTGAGGAGTCAGCGCTTGGTGACAGGAGTCCTCAACCCCTCATGTTCGCTCATCTTCTGCCAAGCCAGAGTTTCTCTCAGGTTCAGATGAGCAAGTAGGCCTGCAGCAAATGCACCATCATGATTTGGCAAGATGGAGTGTATAGAGGGCAGGGGATTTGGGGCAACATCGATAGATGTGCCCGCGTTAATTCTGTAATGTGGGCATGAAGTGACGGAAGCACTTCTTTCTAGCTTGAAAATTGATTCAAGTGAAAAAAGCCATCTAAAATGCTAGCATTTTTCAGAAAGGCAGAGATGTACTCGTGACAGAGTACAAGGCATTGCTGCCACATTTCACCATAGTAGGGCCACTTGATCGGTATATACTGACACACATCACAGTCATGCATACCTAAAAATTTTCATTGAAAGTGAGAGGAAAAACACCATGCCAGCTTGGGAGTGGATAGGATATTATTCCCCCAAGGAGACAACATTTAAACTAAAATAGGAAAATTCCAAAAACTGGAATAGGTTTTTATGGTCAAAGAGCTGCAACTTAAACAGAAGATTTTATGCTCGACCCTTTTAGAAAGGGAGTATCTTTTCATGTGCATTTAATAAGACTTTTTTTTTTTTCAAATGCTTTTTTGTCCCAAGCCTGTGGAGCTCCAGTTGCTGTTTGTTGAAATACCTCATGGGCCATATGACTGTCAGTCTTCCATCTCCAAATTAGCAATGGCATTACATAAAACGTTTTCTCAGTAAAGCTTTTTATTGTGTGTGTGCAGAGTCATCACAAGATGTTTTTCGTTTGTAGTTAAGCAACACCGTATGTCATATTGTCTTAATGACTCTGTGAAGTAGATGGGACCCCAGCAGCAGCTACAACAACTATCTCTCAACGTCAAGAAATAGTTTGAAAGCGTTAGGATGAATGCCAGTGTTGGGAAGAAAAGGCAGGGTAGTACATGCAAGCTCTCTGATCTCCAGCCTGTTTCTTTGTGTGGGTAAGCATCTCATTCACACAGACAGGATCAACACTGCACTGCAGCAGCTTGCTGAGGAATTTCAGGAGAGGCATCATGTATCTTTTTAAGTGTCTTATGGACTTAATTCTTTTCATTTGTATATTGTCTGCACAAACAACTGCAGCCTATTGCATTACAGGGATGGTCACAGAGATCATTTACAGATCAGGGAACAAACTTCTCCTGTTGCACATCTTAACCCATAAATGGCAAACGGGAGATGCGGTGGCTGAGCCAGGACTGTGTTGGCCAGCTCCACACTCAACATATCTTTTGCCCTCCCCTTGCAGGTTATTTTGATGCTCATTCCCTGGCCATGGATTTCATGAGCATCGGCTTCCGGGAGTGCTTGACAGAAGTCGCGAGGTACCTGACTTCGGTGGAAGGTCTCGACACGTCCGACCCGCTGCGTGTTAGACTCGTGTCTCACCTGAGCACCTGCGCCTCTCAGAGGGAAGCTGCTGCCATGACGTCCTCCATGGCCCACCACCACCACCCCTTGCACCCTCACCACTGGGCAGCCGCCTTCCACCACCTCCCGGCCGCTCTGCTGCAGCCCAATGGACTCCACGGCTCCGATGCTGCCCCGTGCAGACTCTCCTCAGACGTGCCCCCTCACGGCTCCGCCCTTCTCACCGCCACCTTCGCCCACGCCGATGCCGCCCTCAGAGTTCCGTCCGCTGGCAGCATCGCTCCCTGCGTCCCTCCTCTCTCTACCTCCCTCTTGTCCCTGTCGGCCACTGTTCACGCCGCGGCAGCAGCGGCCACAGCTGCTGCCCAGAGCTTCCCCCTCTCCTTCACCGGCACCTTCCCCATGCTTCCCCCCAGCGCGGCCGCCGCAGCCGTCGCTGCGGCGACCGCCATCACCCCTCCGCTGGCCGTGTCGGCCACTGCCAGCCCTCAGCAGGCCGGCACCGGGGGCGGCACGAAACCCTACCGACCCTGGGGGACTGAAGTTGGAGCCTTTTAAGTCCCCCGCCCCACTTCTTCCCACTCGAGCTCCCTCCTCTCCCTCTCAGCACACGTGCATGTGCTCACACCCACGAGCCCACACATCCCCGCACCCGCACCCAGCCTCTGGACTCGGTGTGTCCTCCCTGCTCAGCCTTCACCCAAAGGGCCTGAGAGGTGCCGGCGAGCCCACCGAGGAATGGCACAATTATCCTCCTCGCTGCAGGTGTCGGAGAGGACACGGGGTGACACCTTCTCCTTCTCAGTTTGTCTTACTGGAGGCACCGTAAGGGAGCAGCAATGGCTTTCGTAACAGCGTGACCATATCGGCATGTAGAGGTTTCCTGCAAAATACGTAGAAATACGTAGACATTAGAACTAATAGTTCTCCAGCTATGCATCCTTGTTTGGCAGAGAGGTGAGGGATTGTATCTACCAGGTCTCCGGAGGCTAGAAAAGGAGTTCCAGTTTCATAAGTGCCTGACATTGAAAAAATAATAAATAAATATATATATATATGTGTGTGTGTTCTGCTAAAACAAATAACATTGCACAGGTATGGAAATGGTATGGGAGAGAGAGGAAGTTCTGCATTCAACTTCAGAACTAGGATACTTTTCCAGGGCAGAGCGTGCTCTTGAAGGGGAGAGGTTTTTTTAGCCAAAAGATTGCCGAGGAAGAATGTTTAGTTTGACAGGCCTAGTTCTCGCTTACTTAGTTCACTTTCTTTGTACAGACTTGCCAAATTGTGACGTCTAGCATAGCATTGGCAAAAGCAATTATCTTATCAGTGCTGGGATTAATGAATATTTCAGCGCTGCCTGTGAGCCCTGAGGCACCCATTTTTATGGCTTAAACATGGTGCTAGCTCCTATCTGCACAAACAGTGAATTTGTCATGCGCCCAGAAGTAAGCACCTATTTAAAGTGTGCACACTTGGATATAGTTGATTCATGCCAATACAAGAGTTGTAAGAGTTCAACTTAATTTATTTAGCTGTATTTGGACATTTACTTTTAGCCAATTCAGTGCAAGATCCCTCTTCTTTTCACTATCAACTCCTGGGAGAATGATCACTCTGGGTATGAATGAAGTTATGGTAGGGATGATTTTTAAATTGGCTATTAACATGCCAACATTGTAATGTGGGTTTGATTCCAAACCAAAATGAATGTATTAATGGGATGTGAGTAAATTATTTTGTCAATACCCAGATAACTAGTGCTGCATAAAATGGTTTGCTTTCATTTTTTATTACAGTGACTTAAAATAACCTAAGTATTTTAATACAACCGGTCAAGAACTAGAGATTTTATGTAAAAAAAAAAAAAAAAAAAAAA
>VWZT01008132.1:1683337-1696016 GCA_013397055.1 Pachycephala philippinensis
AAAAAAGAAAGAAAATAAAAATAAAACACAGCATGTATTATTATGCACTTGATTTCTCTGCTGTGTGGAGAAAGCAATAAGCATTGAGAATGTTAAACATTATGCAAAATATACTTTAAAATATTTGTTTTAAAAATACTGTACCTAGTCAGTCTTTTATGCATTACTTTGTTAACCTTTTTTCTATGCAAAAGTCTTTACATATCACTAATTAAATGAAGTCCTTTTTGACTGCGTTTTATGGATGATTTGTTGCAGTTTTTGTTTGCTTTTGAGAATACTTGTGGACTGACAGTTGCTTTCTGCCACTGGTAACAAGCCTGTTGGCTGCTCTGTACTCTCCTGCTCCCCTTGCTCAGCCAGGAAGACTATCTTGTCCAGCGTGCTTTGGAATAGGCAGGGAAAAACAGCAAATCAACGTTGGTTTTCAGGCTTGTAAACTGGCTCTGCATTGATGGTACGCTTAAAGACACAAACCTATCTGTCCCCCTTGAAGAGCCCCAAAAATAATTGGGGTTTCTAGGTTCAGCTTTCCAAAGGGTTTTGAAGGAGAAAATTTTAACCCAATGACATCATTAAATATATGGAATGAGAGGAGGTAGTTTTTACTTCAGGTTCTGATCTTCTAATCTGGCAGTTCTCAC
The DNA here is from genome assembly GCA_013397055.1 of Pachycephala philippinensis. Taxonomy (NCBI): domain Eukaryota; kingdom Metazoa; phylum Chordata; class Aves; order Passeriformes; genus Pachycephala; species Pachycephala philippinensis. The sequence goes on from VWZT01008132.1 coordinate 1,683,982, forward strand.
TGAGGCAAGGGTTTGTTATTGTTTCATCTGAGACCTGCAAAGCCCCTCTGTGGAAAGTATGGAAAGCTCTGTTTATAGGGACGAGGACAAAGTCTTACATGTCTGAATGCCGATATAACAGCTGGCAAGACTGTGGCACAGAACAAGGGGGATCACACTACAGCCAGACAGACACTTCACCTGTCATCAAAAGCCTCAGCAGCATCAGCTCAGTGGCTCACTCCCCATCATCCTTTCTCCCAAATATTAAACCTGGAACCCATCCCTGCCTCAATCAGCTGGATTGAGGATCAATCAGTGATCAGCTGGATCACTTAAGTCTCCAGCACTTAAGTGAGGAGGGGTTGTGATTCATCTTAAAAAATGGATAAAAGAGGGGGAAGAAGTCTTGCAACTCCTACACTGTTAATCAACGTTGATATTCTTTGAAGTAGTGTCGTTTGGGGGGAATATGACATTTTTCAATTAAGGGCAGAATGCTGTACTTCTGTACTGGCATATTTAGCAGCATACACATGAGGTATCATTCGCTTTCTAAATGTGTATTTTCAGGAAAAAAAGAGGACATTAATGGTCGGTAGATAAAAAGTGGGGTTTATTTGCATGAAAAAGCAGGTTGCAGCCCTACTTCACTTTAAGCTGTTAACTATTAACCTGCCTTCTAAGAGCCTGGTAGGAGGTCTCCCAGACATATATCACGTCAAAAATAGGCACCCACTGACTTGGTTCCGCCTAAGGTCTTCAATCTAATTGATGTGCCCCAAAACATCATTTGTTTCCCCAAATGCAATATTCTGCCTCATTCTAAAAAAAAGGTAGTTTGAAAAGACACTGATTAGATACACACCACGGATAGATTTGTGCAGCCTGTTTGTGCTTATCCCATTTTCACTTTCAGAAAACAGGCCAGATCCATGAGTTGCTGATGTGTCCTCTATTCCTTGTCATGTTGCCTTTTAGTCTCCACTACTGCTTGTTGTGTTGTCTTTTGGTTCGGTTTGAACTGAATCACCTAGAGGACATGAAGAGCTCATCCTTCATGCCTGATTATTCCTAGGCTGTTGGGAATGTTACCTCTCTAGAAGCGGATAAAGATTTTCCAAGTGAGAAATTAATGGGGAAGATGCATATTTCACATGTGCTGTTGGAAAGCATCAGAGGGTAATAGCTTCTGATGGCTTTGGTTGTAGCTGTGCTAACAGGTCAGAGCTGAAGGTGTCTTTGCAGTTTTTAAAACAGAGCAAGGGAAAGCTGTTTCCTTGGCATAACCAAGATGCAAAAGTTAGGACTTGTGGCTGTGCATGTGCAACCTTACTTCAGCCCTTTTCTGTCTTTATTGTGCATTCAATGATGAATGGATCTGGATGAAGAATAAAGTTAGTAATTTATATAATTTAGGAGTAGATCGTGGCACATACCACAAAAACACAAGTCAGGCTGCTTGTTCAACAGTAAGCAGTTGGCTTTGACTAACTTTTCGATGGGTGGGTTTGCAACCTTAAATTCCAGTTATCAAGAGGATCAAAGCAGGTTATGCAATATCCTAGAATGTTTTTCTTAAAAGGAAAAAACTAAAAACCAATTCTGTCACTCAGCATTAGCAGGCTCGAAACCTTAGCCCTCAGCAATGCAAATAAAAAGCACTTAGGCTGCTGAGAGAAGATTACTACCCTAGAGAGGAGACAGGCAATTGAGAGGCGGTGCTGCCTGTCCTCCCTTTGCTCTGATTGCAAGTGGAGGAAATCCGGCATTAGGTATTGCCCAGAAGAAAAACCGGCTACTGTGGCCGAGGGCTGAATGCATATATTCAAAGCAGAATAATCATCTCCTGGCTGTGACTACTTCTGCCTGAACAGCTGCCAGGAGGTGCCAGCTCATGCTGCTGCCTCCTTAGTGTGAACCTTCAAAATGTTTGCGGCTATTTTGAAAGATGATACTTCAACCAGAATGTCATGAGATAAGCCTGGGACATGGATTTTGGCAAATTCTTAGGGCTATTGTAAACGAGGGATTTCTTCTTTACAACAGGAAAAGATCACAAGCATCTTTTAGTCAGAAGACACAACATCAGAAAATACTGACATGTGAAGTGGACTTTTACCAGCTCTGTAGTCACCAGCCTCATTAGTCATCTGCTTCTATAGGCACGGATAGGCTGAGATCACACAGCTGAGGACGTGAGTGATTGAACTGGTAGTTTTGTTCAACTTCGAGAAAAGATGAAGGAATTGGTATAGCTTTGTTTGCAAGCTTCATGTATGCAAGCCTCATTTGTGTGAGGCCATTGCATGAACGTGAGTTAATTTTACTCAACACTGAACTTTTTACTCATGCTCTGTTTCTCTGCTTCATCATTTTACACAGCAAATACTTGAACACTAATGTGTAAAAGTCTCAAAGGAGTGAGTGCAGCAACACATCTGATTATAACCAGAAATGATAAGCAGAGGAGCACCAGGCAGGTGCTAGAAATGCTGAGATCTCCACTTGAGGGTAAACCAAACCTTTCCTGATTTATAAATGAAATAACATTTTGACAGATAATTGACAGGTAATTTCCATAAAATACACGGGATTTTCTTCTTGGGAGAAGGTGTGCGGGTGTGGTTGGTTTTGGTTTTGATTTGGTTTTTTATCCTGGTAATTGCTACTACTGGAAGTTGTGAAGTGCTATGAATGTGCAAACACACTTAGTCATCATTCTGTTGTCTAAATATTTGCCATGTCCTAAGTTGGGTTCTAACTATCACTTTGGAGGCGGTAGGTCTCCCTTGTGTCCTGTGTCACCTCTGCAGTCCTGTGCAGATGCCTGGGAAATTCAAGCTGCTTAAGAGCACAAAATATATGTGGCCAGGCAACTGAATTTCTCCCTATCCTGCATCATCTTTTGAGATATAGGATTTGAAGCTTAATAATATTTTCACATGTGATCTAATCTTTTCAAAGAATCAGACTCCTGGCCAGAAGAAGCAATAGAACAGTATCAAAATCATTTGGTGATAATGCCTTATCATCTATCACTCCCATAAAACTAAGACCAGTCAACACCTCAACCAACACTAATTTCAGAAGTTCTCTTAATGCTCTGACTTCAGCAGTGGTGTTGATTCTAAGATGATGTCAATATAATTTATTTTTAAAGGGATATTTTTCTGCATTCATGTGGCAATGTAAAGCTGGGACACATGAATTAGTGTTGCACCCTAGATACTCAAACACCAGAAGCAAAAGGAAGTGATTATGGGAAATAAAATGAAATATGTCTGGTTGAATTACTTTCAAGGTCTGATGAGGCAGACTCCTTGTTTACAGACACACAACTGCCAATATTTAATTCAAGCAAAGCTAAATGTTTTAGACAATGTTTATCTGAACAGTGCTATTACTTATTCTACAGTAAAGTCCTTCTGAGTTATTGACTTAATTTTGCTTTCCACTCAGTTCATTTTTGGGATTTTTCTCTTCTGCAAAAGAAAGTCTTCAGGATGAAAAAATGCAACACTGAAATTGTGGTTGCTGGGAAATTTCAAATGCTGTCATAGTGAACTGCAAGACCTCTGCACACACTCCAGGAAACAGTATCACAATGGAAGATGTAAAGAAAACTGTTTTACCTGTAAAGAATACCCATAGATACTACTGTGTGGTAAGTGAAAATCTAACAAATGACATAAACAATACATAAACCTAAGGAGACAAAATTGTAGTTATGTAAAGGCCTACACTTTTTTTCCCTTATTTTTGATTTAACTCAGAATGCTGTATTTTTTTCATATCTCAGAGAGAAAAGTAACTTTAATTTTCTTTAGAAAAAAGACTCTCTCCCTCGATGAGTTTAAAGCAAAAGTTATACATTTAAGGTACACTTTCACAACTTGATTAACAAGACGAGGTCTGTTGTGTGTGGATTGTTCACATAGCTTTTAATGTCACCTGCCAGCACAACCCGTGGCTTTAATATACAAGCCCTAAAATAAAGTAACATTGTTTTTCTCCCCACCCCCTCTCCCTCTGTTGCTTTCAAATGTATTTTGGTGGAGGAGAAGGAAGTTTATTTTTCTTGGCTTTTCTGGGGTTTGTTTTTATGAAGAGGCACCGGGGTGGCGAGGGGGAGTGGCAGTGGGGACGCTGGCTCCTTGGGCACCAAGAACATCTCCTTCCCTCTGGGTAGGCAAAGCTGCTTCCTCTCCTTTTCCCTCCCCTGCCCGCTTTTTGGGCAGCTGTCCCACTGGTTGGCCCCCTCCCTTCTTTCCCAACAGAAAGGGGATGCAACCTCAGTGAAATGTCCTTGCCAGGCAGCCACCCCAGCAGGGGCTGGTGGCGAGGACCAGCTGCCAGCCTGCGGTTTCATGAGGCTGTTTCAGTCCCTCTTACCACACGTTTTCATTTTGTCGATCATAAAAGCCGAAGTGAATGTTTTCTGATAATTATCTCAGACCTTCAGCTGCAATCTACTCTGACCAATGTCTGTCTCCTTCCCTCCTCATGTTATCAAGATTTCAATACCTGCCCAGCTACAATGACTTTGGCCCTTCAATTTATTATTGCAGTTACTGAATAAAAATGCTCCGAACAGGAATCTCAAAACAAAACAAATAAAACCATTTCTTGATACTGCTGAAAACTGACCTTCATGTGCCACCCTGTCCTCCTTCAAGGCCTGCTAAACCGACAAGAAAGATTCCCATTAGTAAATCACTATTGGATCATTAAACCTTTTTAAGGCAGTATGTGCCTTACCAAGAGAATGAGGATTACGACACAGCAGTGGCTGCTGCCCACCGACAATCATGGGAACCGACCTCAGTAATAAATCCATTAATTATCTGGCTCACTTTGACCGGTTCTCACGCCAGAGCCGCTCCTTTGATGTGACCGTCAAAACCCAAGGATGCCCAATAGCAGTAGCCACCAACAAAACAAAAGAGAAGTAATAATTCAATATAAATATGTAAAACCTGCTTGTCCATATGCCCAGCTTTTGCTGGGGGGTGTTTCTGTGCCTGTGGTTCAAACTGGAGGCAAAAAAATAAAGGGAAATAAAGCTCTTTTTCTCCTGTATATAACCTTTTAAGTGAAGAAGAGCTAGGCATGTTAGAGATATTTTTTAGCTATTGTTGACATGCGTGACTTTTTCAGCTATGAAGAGGGGGTTCCCTGTTGCTTTTCAAAATCAGTGTTACAGTTCATCACCAATGTGACTTAGGACTTGTCCTACAAAGGAACTAAGGATGTACTTCTGAGGGAAAGAGGAACTATTCCTCTTCAGTGTGATTATTTGTATAAACAAAATTGTTTATGCTTTTAAGCCCCCTGCAGGACCAAAACTTAAGAGGATGCATTTTTAAAGTTTTCAGTGTCAGGCTACTTTTGAGTGTTTAAATGCATCAGAAATACATCTTGTTTGTTAGTTCACTTCTTGGCTACTCACCTGTAAAGTGGGAATAGTGTTAATTAATTCCTGTCCTTGATCTTGTCTAATTAGACCTCCAACCCCAGGGGAAAGATTAGTTCCTAACTCATCATCATCTTGGGAGCACTTTTAACTCAAGTTTCTAGTCCTTACCATGAGCCTCTGGTTAACAGAAGATAGTAGCTCTCCTGGAGCCCAGATACTACTGAGGGAGGCCAATTTATGATGGCATAATGGATGACATGGAAGAAAAATCTCCTTTGAATGTATGACCAGAAGAGAATCAGAAGTTATTAAATTACATTTAATCATTTGGCTTTTTACTCTTAAAGAAGGATCAGCAAACTGTAATACACAGCCGCTACAAGAGATTTTAAGATATCTGGTTTTCAGGTATCTTTAAGATACCTGGATTTTGCCCACATCCACAGCAGAATCACCAGCCACCCGCCACACACCACCCCTTTCTCACCAAAGACACACTTGGGGGGATCAAGACGGCAAACCCAAGAGTGAGCACTTCAGAAGTGGGTTTGGCCTGTACACAGAGGTTCCCTGTGAGCCTTGCAGTAGGCAGGGGAGTCATTGTGGTAGGAGCTTAGGAGCTCATATTTGTCTTCTCACACACTTCACACTCAGCTTCAGCCTTGTTGCTTAAGGGGAGATGACCGCGGTGGTGTAGCAGGGATGAAAGCCCTTGCAGGCTACAGCATGAAACTCCATTTTGATTGACCCAAGGCTGCAGTCCAAACAAATCTGAAACTGAGACTTACAGCTTGGCTTGGGGTAGAGAATGAACAAACTGCAAAATTTCATCCCAGTAGAATTAGGCAGTAGTCTCTTATCTGAGCAGATGGGAAGATCATTCCTGTTTTTTCATTTATTTTCCTGGATCTCTTACGTAGAACTGCAGTTTATACAACACCAATTATGCCAATTATGGAATACAGCGTTGTCATTTCTGTAAAAAAAATCCCTTACAAAGGATGCAGGGGCAGTTTGGGTGCACAGACACGAAGGCACCCTGCAGTGGCCACCCTCCATCAGCCTAGCTGCCCTGGCCTTGTCTGGGTCGCTGCTATTCCCTGCTACATGCAGCAGACAGCACCACCAGCCAGAGCATGTGTTGTAATCCCAGTTTATAGTCTGTTATTATTTTCCTGGTTTTGGGGAAAACTGGCACCTCCCAGCTCTGTTTTCCTGCTAGCAAGACAGAAATGAGGCACAGCATAATAACATTGTCAATATAGTTTACTAAAATGTGATTAATCAAAAGAGCACATGGAAAACAATGCATGAAAAGGCAGAAGGTAATGATTGACTGTAGCCACAAGGCAGTGTAAAAAGGATCTAGAAAGCAGATTTGCAGCATGCAAGAGAAAAAGTTCAGACTTTTAAAAGGATCAGAGATTTCATAATTTCATGATCAGAGTACTTCTTAATAGGACATGGCAACTGCTCCTGGACTTGCTGGAAAATGGTCCTTGGGTAGTATTTTCTAGATCTGTGAGTGGTAATTAAATCTGCATTGGACTTTCATTAACATTACCTTAAATAAACTGCTTTGGTTTGCATGAAATAATTTCACTTAAAACACAGTTCAGAGTAAATTTTCCAACTGTAGTTCTCAAGAAACAGTCCTAGGAGGATGTGAAGTGAGGTTGTCATGTTTTTTTATCTTAGTGTCCAGAAGGTATTTCATAGTGAATCTGTAGCTAGGGAAGAGATTTATAGTTATGCTTTAAAACAGCAACATTTTATAGAAAGAATATTTGGATAGATAATAGGACAGGGGAAAAAAGCCTGGAAAAAGGATTGTGTGCCTGAAAGCATCTTTTGGGTTTGTTTTTCCTTCCACCCCATCAATTTAATAAACACTTTGCCTTGTTTGTGTCCTTTGACTGCTATGGTGACAGCACTCATGTCATAGCACAGACTGCTCCCATGGCTCACCAGCCTTGTGAATCCATGCAGAAGGGAATGAAACCAAACCTTATCTTGTGTCCTTGGGCAGCTGATGCCCCGGGATCCTGACCTGGGATGCAGAAATTGTGGTTCCCTTCTTCACTTTGGCACAAACCTTCTGCGTGACCTTCAGTTCAAAACCTGCAGGTGAAAAGCAGAGGTGCTGCTGACCCCTAACAGAGTGGCTGTGGGGGTGAACATGTTCAGGGACACGTCAGGGTTCTTCGTCACTCTGGTAATGGTATGTGTCATCATTGTATTAATACCATAGATAGGATGAGGTGATAGAGTCCGATTCACACTCTTGATAATACTTTCTGACTACTTTTTTAATTTTTAATTTTTTTAATGTTATATTAAGACTGTTTAAAGACAGTTTGTAAAGTTTCCATGTACAGCATTGAACTCAGAAACTATGCAATTATTTGCCTTAATAAAAGCTTCATTTTTACATGAAATTGGTTTTATCAGCAAATACAAACCCTTCATTACTCTGTAGCTCATTGGAATGAAACGGGCGCGACGTTAACCTATGCAATTGAATCTGAACCCTCCAGAGGAGGGGCTGCTCTGGGAACCGCGGGCGGGTGGTGGCAGACACAGGACCGGGATGCCACCTCGTGGCGTGTTCCAGCAGTATTTATATCAATAGGCAAAGGCTCGTTGCCTTGTAGAGGATACCACGGAGTTGCACTTGCTTATGTTCACAATAAAACAAACAAACAAAAAAAGGCGATAAGCGGCCAAGAGAATGTCCTGGGAACAGAATAAACCTAACGACTGCATGACTCTATGCCCTTCAGATAGAAGTGAAATATGAGGGCAAGTAGAAAAAATGCCTATTAAAAAAAAAAAAAAAAGTGGGAACTTTCATTTTCCAAAGAATTGCTAGTTGTAAAAGTCATGCAAAATTTTATGTTCACTCACAGCCAAGACACTTCATATAAGATGGGAAAAAACTTACGAAGTGGAACTAATGTAGGGCTATAACTTAAAGGAGGTAGCAAGAAACAGAAGTTGACTCAGATGCTCGTTTAAGTTGATCTACAGTCACAGGTATTGTCTTCCATATCATTCTTATTTCTTCTGCAGTTCATTTCCATAAACCTTTGCTGTGAGATGGAAAGCACTTGGTCACACTTTTGAGGAAGAACAGAAATCAAAGTAAAAATATTTGTGAGCCAGTATCTCAAAATCTACCACAATGAATAGCGAATTCAGCTATGCTTTGAAAATGTGTTATTAATAATTCTGTATTTTTTTGAAATACCTCTGCTCTAGCCAGATCACTTTTCTGATATGCTTTTGATTGCACTGCCAGTCCTCTGTAGAACAGCCCACCTTTTCTGGGGCTTCAGCATGCCAGCATCATGAGTTACTTTTTATGTAAAACAAAAATATCAACGAAAGCTCTAGGAAGCATGGTTCTTCTACCTGTTTAAAACAAGTACCCAGTTCCTTCTCTCCATCACATCCTTCCCTCCATCACTAAGGTCCAGGAACAAGGAATCAGAAACTGCTGTAACACTCTTCAACACATGCTCAAGGTGAACACTGATCTGGGCTCTTTTCATCCCAGACCAGGACACATTTAAGCACAGTGGGACCTGAAGTGGAAGGACACCAGCCAAGAGGACTGGTGCCTGCTCCTTGCTGGGTGGATATTTGCTGTCTGTGCAAGGGTAAGTTTCATGTCTGGCACTGGACGGAAAAGGGATTTGGAAGGCCATTAGATAGCTTCTTCAGAGATTATGCAGCATTCCTAACAAAATATTGGAAACTACTGTTTCTTTGTGTGCAAGAGCTATTCTGGGGGTTTTTCCACGTTTCTAAAATCTTACATATGATTATCCTTTCTCAGATGACTCTAAAGCTGGACTTACAGTGCTATGAGCATGCAAATGTCCTACTACAAAACGGGTTAAAGCAAAAGGAAATGCTTCTTTTGTTCCTACTCTGTAAAACCATATATATGCCTTTTCTGGGAAGGCAGTCAACACCCGAAATTCATTTTAGCTGCTTCTAAAATTGCCCATCATTTTCTGACATAGGAAGCAGCAACTTCATCCACCAACTTGGTAAGGCGTTTCACTGAGATCAAAGAGGGAGAGAAGAATCTCAGAGGCCTACACAGCTCTAATTAACAGGTAAACTGTTAATTATAGGGGAAAGTGCAGGATGAAATAATATAATTGTGACTTTCAGGTGATCCACTGAGCCATTTTCCTTGCCCAGTCTGAGAGGCTTGATAACTTGCCCAGCCCACTCTTAAGAACCTCCAGCCTTAGGAATGCAATAATTCTTCAGGTGGCAACCTGTGGACCTGGTGTTTAACTATAATTTGACAGCACCTTTTCTTAATATCCAAAGGGTGACAACAGCCCTTTTAACTGTTTGCTTTCTGCCTTAGAGCAAAGGTGATCCCATTCCTTTGCACCTCCTTGAAGCTTCTTTGTCATAAAAAATATAGTGGAGGACCTTTCTCACGAGACACTTGTATCTGTAGTGGAGGGCAGCCTAGGCTATGGCACGCCCTGGGAAAGGCCAAAGCCATTATTTTCACTGGTACTTTTGCATCAGGCCAAAGTACTCCTGCATAAAGGACTGCCAGGGTGATGGGTGATGCAAGGGCCATGGCTTGGTCCCGGCAGTAGGAAGGATCCCTGCTAAAGCATAACCTGCCAGGTGTGCTAGCCTCTGGTTTGCAGTCTGTCTAAGCTAACAATAATATTAATTTATTATCAGTATTTCCTGGTTTACCTGCAGCAGTGTACCAGGTCCTGCTGGGATGCTGTTAATTTTCCCCATAGCAGCCCTCACAGTGTTGTGCTTTCTGTTTGTGGCTAGAAGGGTGTTGGTAACACAGCAGTGTTTTAGACCCTGCTGAGCAGTGCTCCCCCAGTATCAAGACTCCCTCCAACACTCCTTCCTCCCCTTCCTCCCAAGGCCAGTAGGCTGGGGGGGAGGGGAGAGTTTGGGCAGGGACATAGCCAGAACAGGTGACCCAAATTGACCAAGGAGGATATTCCCTACCATATGACCATTGTGCTCAGTAATAAAACATAAGAATAGGGGAAGGGATTAATTTTTAAGATATTTGTCTTCCAAGCAACTGCTACATGTACTGGGCCTTTGCTTTCTTTCATGAAACTCCCTTTCTTTCATTAAACCCACAAGTTCTTAATCTTATTTTCTTCCCCCATCCTTCTGAGGAGGGGGGTGAGAGAACGGCTGGGTGGGCATCTGGTAACGACAACGTGAGCCCACCACAGGCAGGCACTATTACAATGTGAGAGAAAAGGTTCTCTCACTGACCTCTCACCCTACAAATCATGGGCAGGTGTGGAAATGGGGAGCTACAGGTGGAGAAGAGCAGCTCTTGCTGGAGCCCTGGATTCGGATTCGGATGCTTGGACGTGCAGGTGATGTGCGCTGCTGTGAGCTCTAGGAGGAGGAGGAGAAGCACCTCACTGGTGCAGGACTGGAAGAGGCTTTACCCTGTTCTCAACACCTTTTCCCTTCCCACCTGCTGGAGCACCCACACTGTTTTTAGGAGCTGAGAAAAAATGGCCTCAAGTTGCACCACAGTAGATTTAGATTATATATTAGGATTTTTTTTTTTCATTAAAAGGGTTGTAAGCATTGTAACAGACTGCTTTGCATTCAGTGGATTCACTGTTCCTGGAAGTGTTCAAAAAAGTGTGGCTTTGGCACTTGAGGTCATAGTTCTGTGGTGAACAAGGCAGTGGTTAGGTTGATGGTCGGACATGATCTTAAAACGTCTTTGCCAACGTTAAGAATTCTGTGGTGTGGTGAGGGCTTCACTGCAGGATGGAGGGAGAGGGATGCTAACTGCAGGGAGGTATTAAAAATCCCTTTGTCCTCTTTGTCTACTTCTTTCCACTTCCAGAAAAATACCTGGTGTCTCTCCTGCTCCCCCTAACCATATTCCCTGCATGGTGGGGGCTGTACAAATACAGTGCACAGAGACAGTCTGCTGCTCAGCTGAGGAAGCACCACAGGGAATTGCAGTCCCCCTTCTGTTGGGACAGGGGAGCAGGGGACAAACCCTTCCCACCTTCTCTGTGTGGAAACAGCACTCGTTCAGAGAGGCACACACACACCAGTGACAGCTAAGTGGGTCACAGAATCACAGAATGGGTGAGGTTGGAAGGGACCGCGGTGGGTCATTTGCTCCAACCTTCCAGCTCAAGCAGGGTCATCCTAGAGCACATGGCACAGGATTGCATCCAGGCAGTTCTTGAATATCTCCAGTGAGGGAGACTCCACAAACTCTCTGGGCAATCCAGTGTGTGATCCCCCACACAATAAAGAAGTTCTTCCTCATATTCAGGTGGAACTTCCTGTTCATCAGTTTCTGCCCATTTCCTTTCATCCAATTGCTTGGCACCACCAAGGAGAGCCTGTCTCTATCCACTTGGCACCCCACTTCAGATTACCCCTAGACATTGATGAGGTCCCCTCTCAGCTGTATCGTTCAAGGCTGAAGAGGCCCAGTTTCCTCATCCTTTCCTCGTAAGAGAGATGCTCCAGTCCCTACTGGGTCCCTGCCGCCACAGTTCAAAGATACATGATAGCACTAAGTGACCATTCACTGTCGGGGGGAACGTGTGGGAACACCCTAAACTGTTAGAGC
>VWZT01008132.1:1703539-1775652 GCA_013397055.1 Pachycephala philippinensis
CCCGGCAGCGCAGCGCGGGAGGCGCGGGGCGGGCGCGGTGTGTCCGTGCGGGCGCGGCCGGGGGCGCGGGGCGGCTGCCGAGACCTGCCCGCCCGCCCCCGGTGCTGCTCCCGGGCACCCGGGGGGGGCTCTGCTGCTGCCGCTACCCAGCCGGTGCAGCCGAGATGGCTTTCACGGCTTCCAACCTCATTTATTTCCTCCCTCTCAGGGTCTTGGATGAATTACTAGAATGTTCCAGGCTCTCTCTCTATATCAATTTGTATAGCCTTAGGTTGTGATTGAGAAGTGCTGCCGGGTGCCAGAGGTGTGTCAATGATTGATTTTTGTCTCTTTAATCAGTGCAATGGACTTTCGTCTCTGTACTTCATCATACACTGCTTCAGAGTTGGTTTTCGGGTGGAGTGGCATACTTGTATCTTGGTGATGTGTATGCAGTGTCGTGGTGCTAAAGGATGCAGTAACTGTTCATCCCCTAGGTGATGAAATGAGATGAACATTTCGACTCAATAACAGGCTTTTAGCATGTGTTTACTTTACATGCTGCAATTGTTCTTCCATTAGGTAGTCATACATTTCTTGTATTAATGCACAGTGGTGGACTTTTAAGATGGGTACATGCCCATTAATCGATTATGATTTGCTTCAAATGCTATGACCCAGTCTAAGGGCCTGTGTTTGTGTGATACTTAAAATGTGTGTTGATGAACTCTGCCAGAGTATTGTATCAGACTGTTTACACAGTATGGAAATAATAATTTCCTGATATTGTTCTATCTGATACTTATGTGTACACACACAGACTTCCAGAAAATTAATGGAGAAGGCAATAGAAAATGCCAAGAAAAGTATGCATGAATATATACTTTCTGAATGAAAATTACTTCATCAGGAATATATATCTTTAAATATAAAAATATACACCAAGTATTTTAAGGACCAAAATAGTCGAGTAATGTTGATCCTTTGAAGAGTTGTATTGAAGTAGATGCTTGTAGCCAAAATGCTATCTGATGATGGCTTTCCTTTTTTTCTTTTTTTGTTTGTTTTTTGTTTTTTTTTTTTAAAGAAGTAATGGATCAAAATCTTGGGCTTGTAGGGAAGTTCTGTGTCTTTTTTTGTTTCTTCCTTGTTGCACATTATGTTATGAAAAAGAAACGCTTCTGGAATACCTGATTTGTCCAAGTTGGTTGTGAGGCAGTCTCTGGGTTTCACTCCTTGGCTTTGCCCACTGCCCTGTTCTCACTGCAGCAGCAGCCACTCTCCTCTTTGGATGTGTCACATCTGCTGCTGAAATGATAAGTGATTCCCTTTGGAGATGAAGTGAGTTAGAATTGATTGGAACAGTCCTTGTCTTATTAGGAATATGGCTCTGTTGCTTTGTGTATCCATGACTTTGAAAGAGAAGGTTGAAATTGGTTGGAGGTTGGCCCTGGTAGATATTTGGCTACTTTATGGTCCTGACTTCAGGGGATAGCTTGCAAATCTCTTTAAGTGTTAGGGAATAAGCCCCTCTATTCAAACAGAAGTGAATTCACTTGAGAATGGTTTGGGTTGGAGGATAACATGTCTTCAGAAAGGTAATTTAAAAAATTGTGGGAATCCTGTAACTGGTTACTGCAGCCAGAATGACTCCCTGCAGTCACCCATTTGGATGGGTGTCTCAAAGGTGGGAACATAGTGTGAGCCTCTGCAGCAAGATCTGACACAAGAAATGCTGCTCTAGGCAGCTGGAGCTGCTCACAAACAGTAATTATGGAAATGAAGGACAAAGGGACTCAATTTCCCTTTGCTATCCAGTAGGCGTGAAAGGAAGGCTGGAACAGAACCAATGTTGAGAAGAATGGTGCAGCTCTCTGTCCGGGACCTGGCTTGTGCCCTCTGTGTCTCAGTGGGTGCCCAGCGCAGCAGCAGGCAGTCATGGTTCTTGGCCCATCTGGCAGAGTAAATTCAGTGTCATCACCCAAAAAGCAGCTGACTGACAAACCTCTTCCTCATCACGATCAATAAGCCAAAAAAGTCAAAGGCTTTATGGGTGTAGCTTTTGTTTTAGTGAGTTATCCACTGGAGTTATTGACGGTGGGGGTGGCTGCCTGCCACAAAGTTGATGGCTTCTTGCTCCCTCCTGTGAGGGATCTGCACCCTCATGGATGAAAATGTCCAAGTCATGTTGCTGCCACTGCTGTGAGTTTGTCCTGGGGGTTAAGATCACTTTCCCAAAAAGAGGAAATGTAATTCTACATTTGATGAGTGAAGTCAGCATTAAGAGCACTCACTCAAGTGACCTCCTTTGACTAGGAAGGAAAGCAGAGTAGGAGAAACAAGTCTTAAGTTCTTTTTTCCCTCTTCTCCTTTTTTTTCTTTTTAAGATCTTATTCCCTTGTCATTTTTCCCTAGCCAGATTTATGAAACAATGAGTTAGCGACAAAATTCACAGCAGGCTAGAGGAATTATATTTCTCTCCCCAAACAAAATGTTTCAGATTGATATATTAAACACATACAGAGGAGTATTCTTTTTTCTTTTCCTCCCCCTGTTCTTTGCAAACCATCCTCATTGTAGGTGGAAAGCGGTGTGTCTTTTTTCCTGGTCAAAATGTTGGGTGGGTGTGAGTGGTTCTGCTGGTGCTGGAAGTTGTATGTTGGGAACTGTTCAGTTTTGGGGTGGCCAGCACTCTGCAGCAGTGCAATGGGCTATGGTTGTGTATATGCAGTCTCTCCTGGGCTTGCCTGAAAGGGCAGAGTGCAGACAGGCTTTGAGGGGTCTGGTGGTGCTTCCCAGTGGGTTGCAATGCAGAAGGTTGTACTAAGTGCCCAGAACCAGCTGCAGTGCCTTGCTCTCTCACCTGTGCTGCTCTTGGTCTCTGACCAAACTTGGAGCAAGACTACCAGTATTTCAGCTTGGTACCCTATAGCATCCTCCTGACTTCCCTATACTTACTTCAGAGTTAATGACTTGTCATGGAACCACAGTTCATCCTTTAGGAAGACTTCTGGATTAGACTTGAATTTTTCGATGTGTCGAGTACTCATCATAATCTCCGTAAGCCTTTCTGATTGTTATTTATCGTAAGAGGTGAGCTGTGCTTTCAGTTGCATGCCTCAAATTCCTGATGTTGTGTGGTCCAATGCCCCTGTCAGAGCTCGGTGAAGCTGTTCCCTTCTGTGTTATTCTGTGCCCTGCAGTGCTCCTGAGCTGTAATTAAGCATTCGGCCTCCTCTTTGATATGCTATGTGTAGATCCCACCGAGGTGCCATTTCTTCCCTGTTGTTGCTTTTCTTATGGCTACTCTGTTTTGCAGGGGTTTTTTTCAACATCCTACTTGAAATGCAGGTTGTATGAGTACCCATGTTTAAGTAATGGTAATATCAAACAGGAACAGTAAACATGCAAGCTTCGTGGGGAAATTATACTTGTTTATACAGGCAAGATCTGTGTTTGTCTTTTGGTTACATTGTCAAAATAGTATTGTTTATGTTTCGTTTTGTGTTCACTTTAGGATATAAAAGCTTTTTATTAGTAGCTGCCAATTTCTAGAAAAGAAATTTTCTTACTGTACTCTCACCCATTAGTGACTGATTTGGGGATCTTCTCATAGTGTTTCTGTAGATATCTGAGGGCCATTTCCTCAAAGTCTAAGACTCTGCAGGCAAAGATCTGTTTCAGTGTACCAGGTAGAGGAAATCACAGCTTTGTTTTACAGAAGTTCACAGTGAGAGTTATTGCTTCCTTGAACTCAGCTTTATCTTAAGAAAAGGTAATGTATTCCCTGATGCATTTTTTTCAAGTAAATTCAACCTTTTCTAGCAGTGCTCTCTCTGTCTACTGCTACTCCAGTGTATTTTTTTCTGCCTTCTGCCCCACATGCCATCTGTCTTATTTTCTAGTTTGTTTTAAGTACTCGAAGGTAATGCAGCGGATAGAAAAGAAGTATGAATATTCACGAAGCATCACGGCCACCTTGATTCAGAAGAGGTGTGGATGGCTTTCTGCCAGATCAGGTGATGCTGTGATTGCAGAAAATCCTTGGGTCTGCCTAGGTTGTTACTTTGGAGGAGATGCTGCATGGAACAACTTCATGTTGTCAGTGGCTTGGCTCTGCTTCTATGCTGTGTCGATAGGCTTTTGCTGTACTTAACTGTCTCATGGTTAAGTAGTGCCCCAATCTGGTGGCAAGGGCTTTATTTTACTCTCAACTTAAGAAGTATCATTTTTAGAATGCTTTTTAAGCAGCTGTACTGATGCCAAAGACCTGGGTACTTGTGATAAAGCTGCGTTTAATCTGTATGCAGATTTTGGTAGCTGCAGCAAACTCAGCAAAACTTTGTAGGCCAGTATGAGTTCTTCCTTCGTACTTTCTCACAAAGGTACAGATAATTCAGGGAAGCACTGAAGTTTGTAATAATTTACACATGAAGATTATTTGCATGATATTTAGAATTAGAATTAAAAAGAAATTATTCTCTTATATAAGCAGTGTTTGACATTTTGTACTCCCTTTTTCCATCCTGGTCGCTGATCAAACCTTTTGTAGTGAAGCTGCTGAAGACTCCTAAAGGTAGGAGCTGTGGTAATCTGTGACATAAAATCTGGTCTGTACCTTCTGTCCCAGCTCCAAAAACTTCTGAAATGCAGGTATTGTCTGGTGTCTGTGTGGTGTAAGCAGTGACATCTTGGTGACAATGGGTGAAGAACCAAGGAGATGAAACTTTGACTTTGTTACAGAACAGTGCACTGAAATGTGGTCAGGTATGTGGTGACAGATTGACTTTTCCTTTTGTGAGCCAGTCACTTGTGCAGATCTGGCCCAAATGATTAACAGCTGACGAAAATGACAGTCTTCTTGCCACCCAAATATGTGGGGTCAAGTCACAAGCAGCCTGGGTAATCATCAGGGCAGTTAGGAAACAAATTGAGAACCACAAAGGAATTACAAGGGTGGCTTTCTGCCAGTGCCATGAGTTGTTCTCCAGTCCTTATGGTTAGTTATCCGCTGAAGACATTTCATTTGATTTACAGGTGATTTGGGTATTGGTTTTGTTCTGTGGTGTTGGTTTGTTTTTTTGTTTTTTTTTTTTTAATGTATGGTGCTGGGTGGTGTTGGTTAGGTTGGTTAGTTAGGGGTGAATAGAGGGTAGCATCACATCAGTGTGCAGAGGCTAGGCAAGAACTTCCTGTGATATCTGCATTTGTGTCCTGCTACAGTCGTATTTAGAGGATGGAAAGGAAAATCTCCTTTGTTGGGCTTGTGCTGATGTGGTTGCTTATTTCACACCACATCAAATGTCCAGTTGTTTCCTTCTGTCAGGAATTCTAGATTCCTCAAAAGGGGGCTCTGCTGCTAACTGATCCCTCAGTGGACAAATTTTTAAGTGGGTTGTTTGTTTTGAAAATTGGATTCTGTTTGGAGTGCATCATTTCTGTTAGTACAAGTAACACATTGGTTGTCATGAAAAGAGATTAAGGAGATGAAGATTAGTTTTCTTTTCTCCTGCACTGTTGACACTGTGCACCTGACCCTATTGCACGAGAAGTAAGTTTCAGTGTTTTGTCAACCAGTTGTGTCCTTTTCTAAGCCCTGCTCTGGTAGTTCCCAGTCCCAGGCTGAGCCTGGCAGATAATAAGCAGGTTTTGGGAGCAGGGGACTAGAGACTGATCTTGAAACCAAAATGGTACAGCAAAACCAATAAATAATGAATCTTCTACAGAGAGGTTGGAAAGAGCAAGGAACACAAAGCCTAGGAATGAACCGGACCTTATGCACTGACATGTGTTGGAGGATTCTCCTGGCCTCCATGGGTGGTGAGCTGTGGGAAAAACATTGCATCCAGGAGAGTGGTTCCTAGCCCTTGTGCTCAACTATGAACACACTTCAAGTTAAGTTTATGAGAAGAGCAAGGCAGGTGTGTTCATTTCTTTGTTCTCCTCCAGAGAAGGAGATGTAGACTCAGACCCAGCAGAGCAGAGCAATGTTGCTCCTTGCAAAATGGGACCCTGCTGCGTTAGGAATGAGCCATGATTGAAGGGTGCTGTGGGTAGTGTGTGCAAATGCAAGCGGAAAGCCAAGGACGTTTGCAAAAGGAAAAGTGGCGCAGCTGAAGCAGCCACTTGTAGCACCAAACCTGATTTTTAAGGTGCTTCTGAGGAGACATATATTTCTTTTTACTTGGTAACTGTCATGTGTTCATTTTGTTGTGTACCAGTGTAGGGTTTGGGATGTAAAGGCTTCAAGTTAAAAAATGCATTTATTGGGAAAAACTGTCATCCCTTAGTAAATGGTAACAGTCCTTCAAAAGCCTCTCCTCTGGTTGTGGGGTTTTTTTGTTAGTTTTTTTGTTTGTTTGTTTGCTTTGGTTTAGTGTTTGTTTTTTTTTTTTTTAAGGATCGAGAAACTTTGTAAAGAATCAGACTTCCATGGATGATACTGGAATCAGGACTTCACATCCAGTACTGAGTACAGTTTTCAAATCTTAACTGCTTTGCTGTCAGCATTATATTGCAATTGAAATAAAAAGTTCTATTGGGTACTGTGTTTTGCATCTGTTGTATAAGTTTTGATTTCTTCTTCATGTCATGTGCTACTTGTTATGAATTCTGTGATGAAAGACCTGCAGATGATTTTCTCACTGAAAGGCTCTAGAATGACAGAATGCCATGTTATAATTTGGAATTTACTTCATCTGGCCTTGAAACATATCTCTCTTCCTGCTTCTTTACACTTACTTTTTTGCCCCTTCTTTTTACTTCCCTGAGTCCAGCATGCAGATACCTCAGAAAAGCAATTTTGACCTGTGGAAGCTAGACCTGTTAATGAGGTCAGCCTAGCCATGTGTTTGGGATTGGATGTATGCATTTAAATCCTAGATCCTGTCATAATTGTCAGCAAGACCATGAGTAGGTTTATGGTTAAACTTGATGACCTTAAAGGTCTTTTTCAACCTAAATGATCTTTGATGCTATGAATCTAGCTCTGAGGTAATACACTTTTCACAGGTAATGTGACAGTCCTTTTTAACTACAAATCACTAGTGCACCCTGATAGGGTAGGTGCAAACTGCTTTTCCAATTTTTTCTTTAAGTGTCAGTCTCTACCCAGTTTGGACAGGTTTTCAAAGACAAATTTTAACACCAAAATGGAAGGACTGCAGCCCCTCAAAAATAGGTGCTTTAGCATGGAAAAAAGCAAAACAAAACCAAATCCAAAACTTGTTAATGCATTAACTACTCTGGCTGGCTTCAACTTGAGAAGGGCAAGCCATTACATTGATGTAGCTATAAACAAGAGAATACAACGTTTTGTTTGAAACCCTACCAGCTATGTTAGGTATAACTTGTGGTGAACAGAAATTTAGCAGCTTTCATCTTTGGGCCCCACTTGTGCACATGTGTGCTTAGGTGTCACAAGCATAATCTG
Organism: Pachycephala philippinensis; assembly: GCA_013397055.1. NCBI lineage: Eukaryota > Metazoa > Chordata > Aves > Passeriformes > Pachycephala > Pachycephala philippinensis. The sequence goes on from VWZT01008132.1 coordinate 1,710,951, forward strand.
AGTGAGTGAGTGGTCCTTCTGAATGTACTTGGTACAGGAGTAGAGAGCTCAGAGTCTCTGTTGTACCTGGTTGATGTGGCTGAGATGGATGGCTTTTGTGAAAATGCAACACCGAAGGAATTGAAGCTATTTGTCATTTTTCTGACTTTGTGGTGGTTGGTTTTTCCCCCCAGCAAAAGGAAATACCTAGCTTCAGAATGCTGAGTTACTTTGTCGATACTATCAGTGTAAGATGTTTGAATTTTAGTTTTAAAATCAGTCTGTTTGTTCAACAAGAGGACTTCAGTTCTATAATAAAGTTTAAAACACTTGAGTAATCTGAAAGTAAAATATATACTGCTAGTGCTTCACCAGAAAATTTCTACACATCTGTTTTTTATGCAACAGTACTCAAGCTTAATTCAGGTGTATTTTTAACTTTTCTGTTGTTTAGCTAAGCCCTGAACCATCTCACTGATTGAACACATGCAGAGTAGAGCAAGTAAAAGCCAGATTAGAAATGCTGAAGGAAGGATGGCATATAACGATTTTGCATGAATCATAACATTATTCTATCTTTTCTGCATACATAGACATAGGTAACTTTACTTACTTGAATAATTTTGAGCAGTTAGCTGTGCGCAAATGATCAGAACACAAAAATACAAAGAACTTTTCTGTTTCTGCTTCAGAAGAAGCAAGCAGCTCTTCAAAGAGACACTCTCTAATTAGTAGGTAAATGTGACTGTGCTCCGGTGTATAGCAAGGGGAATTCCATTTGAGAGGGGAGTTTTTGCACTGTATATAGCACAAGGTGACTCGGTACAAGGTCAGCAACTGTGTGTCGTGTTTACAGGAATCTGGAGGTGGAGGAAGGAAAAATGCTAAGATAATAGACATGTGTTCGTGGTGTTTCAGAAGGGCAAGACAGCTAAATAATTTTCTGTTACACAATGCCTAAAGGGATTTTGCAAGGAAGAAGGAAATAATTAGAAGCATTGCCACTTTTAAAAGCAGGATTCAGTCTATGCAGTGTGAAGGGAGTTTGGTTTATTGTTGATCATTGTAATTTTGATGCACCTAATACTGCCAGTATTGGAGCACCTATGAAGCTGTGTAGGAGTAATACAAGGTCACACTCAACACACTGTAATGCAGTAAATTTTACAGGTTAAGCAACTGAAAAGTAAATAGTGAAGGTTTCCAGTATTAATTTTGTACGTTACAAATGTACAGGATTTTGTGTTGCAATTAAACTGTTCAATATGTGCTTAATATACATAAGTGTAAGCGTGTGACACAGTTCAGGTTGCTATGGAAACCTGGCATTTTGGTTCTGTTAACAGCCTTTCAGATAGGAAAACATTTGCATTGCATTACTGCTAGACTCCTTTCTGCCCCCACTCCTCAGCCTCCTTGCCTCTCCGTTGGGAGGTAGGTGATAGAGAAGAAGGAATGACCTGGAATTTGCATGAATCAGGGTCAATTGTAAAAAGAGATGTTGAGCTGAAACTTAAAAATTATAATTTTACCTTCAAGTAGCTCTTGCATCTGGTTGCTTTTTTTAAGTAATGAAGTACATTAATACTTACCTTTCACAGTGTGGTGTCTGGATTGGTTTGAGGTTCTGTTGATTTGAGGTTCTTTTTCTAAACACCTGAAAATGATGGGGTACTTTTTAAAGAGAAATTTCCAGCAATTTTCACTGCGTGATTATGTATATTGCTGGAAAAGTGCTAGATGTAAGAAACTGACAATTTCTAGTGCTTGCGGTTTGACTGATGGATTTGTTCATCATGGGTTTCTTGTTGCTTGGTCTTGTCCTGTGAGGCACTGAGAACATGTTAACCAAGTCTCATTGAATACAGTGGGAATATTTAATATAAACTTAACTTTATGCTTAAGCACTTTGGGACCTAAATTAATTAATAACTGTAAACAGAAAGTCATTTATGGTACCTGTGATTGACAATATAGATATTTGTGCCAAACATCGAGCCACATCTTTGTGATTTAAGAGAGTCTTCAAACACCAGTCTCTTGCTACTCTACACCAGTCTCTTTCTGCTCTATCTCAGCTTATTTACATTTCATATAAATGCCTTTCTTGTGTTGGTGAGAAAAGAGCTGAGAAGAGAGCAAGTTTGCTGTGAAGCTGAGGTCATGCATTTGTCTTTCGTTGTCTGTTTCTCATCCCATGAATGCTGGCACTTGTCTTTCCACGTGTGTGGTTGCTAATGCCCACAGAACAAAGTCGCTGCTCAGGGAGTCACACGGATGGTTTTCTACCCAAGCTTTCTGCCACAGGTCTGCCTGCTGTGGAAGAAGTGAGGGTGTGCAGCAAAGCCTGCTGGAAGGGGGTGTGAGCTGGCATGGTGGGATACAAACTGAAATGCAGATACACAGCCACTTCTGCTGAGTCTGCTGCGAGTCATTGGTGTGGTGATTTTGGGTGGAGGAGTGTTACCAAGCAGCTGAAGTGGGCGAAAGGGAGAAAGGCAAAGGACAGTAATACTTGACAATGACAGCTGCTTGCTCTGTGGGGAGATTCTAACAGCCTGAGATGAGGGAAAGCCCAAATTCTTTGTCTTGGCACTTTGACTAGTCAGGGTCCCCTTGATCTCCAAAGGCAAATCCCACTTTGTGGCCTGTGTAAGCTAATTGATAGAAACAACTCTGGAGTGTGGCCAGGCCTGCAATATGTGACACTGTGGATCCAGTGGCCTTTAACAGCATTCTGAATATGGGAAGAGGGGAATATAAGGAGGACTTGATCATGTCCCTTATAAACCTCATAGAGAACCTGTAATTCATTGGGTCTGGGTGTGATGTGGTTGCTTGTATGTATCTTCCGTGACCTTATCAAACCTTGCAGATGTGCAAGGCTTTCTTTGAAATACTAAACAGATCATGAAACTAGCAGTTGTTATGAGCAAGGAACATGATGGTGTTGACTGACAAAACAGCAAGGTAGTGCTAAGGGATTTGTCTAAATGGTAGTTGATGTGTGGAGTGTTCATCAGTTTTTTGTATTCTAGAAAAGTGCAAATACTAGGTGTTTTAGTTGAATGCTGGGGAGCACATACATGAAAAGTCTTTTGTGTGTATGCCTACATGCTCCAGGCAGAGGTAAGGGAACAGTGATATCCATCTTACCGTCTCTGGGTATGGTAAACTTCATCCTTCTATAGTTCATAAAATCACAGAGTCATTAAGGTTGGAAAAGATCTCCAAGATATCAAATCCAATCTTCGACCGAATCCATATTGTAAAGTGCCATGTCTGCTCATTTTTTGAACACTTCCAGGAATGGTGACTCCATCACTTCCCTGGGGAGTACAGTCCAATCCTTAACCACTATTCTAGCGAAGAAATGTTTCCTAATATCTACCCAGAACTTCGCCCAGCATGATTTAAAGCCTTTTCCTTGTGTCCTATTGCAAGTTGCCTGGGAGAAGAGGCTGACTGCCACCTTCCCACCTCTTCCTTTCAGGTGGTTGCAGAGGGCAACACTGTGTATACCTGTACAATGTGAGTGTGAAAAGCTGCAGGGTCAGAGGTCTTGGACTTGATGCTTAATTGAACTGGGGTAGGTTGAAACAGGAGATACAGTAAGATGAAGGTATTAATTCTTTTAAAACATCTGCAGCAGTGTTCTTGTTGACCTAAAAATGAAAATCTTCCCAGGTGGCCTGATTTCCAACAGCGCTGCACTTTCAGGTTTGGAATAGCACAGCACTCTGCCTGTTAATAGTTTATGCTGTGTTTTGTAACCAGTTTCGGTCTAGCTACTGAAGCAGAGTTAAACAGTAAAATACATTGTTCTGTATGGCAAATGCATCTGGTGATGTTCAGCGGCCAATGAGGGAAGATTAAATCTCAATGTTTTTGTCTCGTGACAACCTGACTGGTGATGTGGAATTTCTGGTAGCTCATTTGCTTCCCCTTATTCTGCGTGAAATGTGACAGCCTGAGCTAGTGGGTTAAAACCTCTTCCCGAGTAAGGCAGGAATAATTTGTCTGGAGAGTTCTTTGGCACTGAATCAAGTTTTGTTATTGTTCTGTTTCTGAATCAGAAATGTTTCTGTTATATTGATTCTCATTTATTTTACTTGAACTTTGTTCATGTGGACAGACTGTTGGAAATCCAACAGGGGAACTGAAGGGGATCTAAGCTTAGCCTGTTCCTACTTCATTAATAGGGAATGAAAATACTTGAACTTTTAGTTTACTACACCACTGTAGGGGGATCCTAAACATTGTACCCTATTCTTCAAGAGCAAGGGTGTTTTTGTTTTCTTTGCCTGTCTTATCTCTAGATCTTATCTTCACTGTCCCTGAGAGCCCACAGCATGCAAATAGCCACATTGAATCTCTTTGTTTCTCTCTATTTAGAGACACAGAAATTGTGACTGTTCAGTGTTTAATATGAACAAGAAGTCTAGAAATTGCTTCTGCTTACACATTTATTTTCAGTCTCTTAATTTTTGTGGTTTTATTCTTTGTGGATTTTAAGAGTGCACCCTTGTCACAAGAAACGTGGCAGGCATAGTACTTCAAAGATTAAAGGCATAAAGAAGGGTTATTCACCTGAGCAAGGGTCGAGTGAACCTCAGGTGGAGTAGTTCTCCTGGGTTAGTTTAGCACCCTCCAGTTATGTGTAATGGACTGGAACTTCTTTATAGAGCTTATTAATGTTATCATTATGTACATCATAACTATAATGTAACTATATAATTATATTTAAATAATTCCATATTTCAGATAGCTTAAGAAGAAACAATTTTTTGTCCGCTCTAATGAATGTATTAAGCGCGTGCTGTGTTCTACTTCCTCATGCTAGGTACTTTTCTGACAACTTCCAATCTCGTTTTTTCCTAGGTCATTCTGCCTGAAGAAAAGACTAAAAAAAGTTGTTGCTTACTCTCTCCTCTTTGCTGGCTTTGCATTTCTGTTACGTTTCATCTTAAGATGCCATAGTGTTTATACAGAAACTTTTATCTTTTCTATTACACCAAGTAAAATATACTAGCAGAACCTACAAACAGTAGAACTCAACCTGGTTAGTCCAGTCAGTGAGACATTAATGAAATGCTGCAAAGTTTGGCATTTCTCATAAAGTGCAAGTGTGCATTCACCTTCCTCGTTTTAAAAATGGGAGGTCTATGGAAATGAATGCAAGAGTTAATATTAGTGTTTTGGCTTGTGAAGCTTAATAATAGGCATTTATATGACCAGTAGCAAATTAAAATGTCTCCTGTGTTAAACTGTTTCTTTGCCTTATGTGGTGTGTATTTTTATTTATTTGCATCTGCACAGTGCTCTGGTAACTGCATTGGGCTCATCAGAGGCACAACTAGCAACCCCCAAGGGTTCAATTTCAGATCTAATACACTGAAACTCCTTCCCTTCTATCTGTGATTTGTTCTACAATTTCTTACTCTTCCAACTTGATAGATATTTTTAATATTGCTCTTGGAGTACTACTAACATATCTTTTCTTTTTTTTGGTCTTAGTACTGGCTTATTGGTGTAACCCTTGTCATCTTTTGTGCTGCATCTTTTAGGGGTCAGAATTGGCACATGTACCCAGAAGACTTGTTATTCATAAGAAGGCACTCAGTTGCAGATCTAAGCCAGATCATTAGTAATGCTTCATGTCTGAGTATGACCAGTTTAGAGTGTCGGTATTACCGCAGGTGGTAGGAAGCGTGCAGTGCTGTGAACAGATGTGTGTGGTGTTTGTAGTCTCAGGGGCAGAGGTATAATAGAGAAGCAAAAATAAAAAACTACTCTTGTGTGGGACACTGTACCAGAGAGCAGATGAGAGCTACGTGGTGTGTCTGGGCAGCATCCTGTTCCCTCAGCACAGTGGGGTCTCCCTGCTGCATCCTTGCTGTGGTCGTGTCCGCTTGGCTGTCCCACTGAGAGTCTTGTGCCTTAATCTGCTCTGCCTTCCTAACTGGAAAATTTGTGTTTAGACCTCTCACCTTCCCTGCTTGTTGTTCACAGTGTGATTGTTGCCACTGTCTCTTGCATCATGAGGCTCTTGCTAAGGTATGGAATACGCTACCCTTGACTTGGTTTTCCTGAAGTCAATTAATTGGTTTTTTTACATACATGCTGAAGGAGCCGAATGAGCCTGGATCCTCAGAGGAGTTAGGCTTTTTATTTTCTTTTGCAGATCTGAGCTATAATTCCTATGTATATGCCCGCAGAGCCAGATAAAATCGAGGCTGTGCTGTTGGTTTCCAAGGTTAGTCAGTTTAAATTTCACACAAAATAAAAACTATCTCCTTGTCAAAGTAGTCTCCTCCTGTGTTCTCATTGCTGCTGGTTATTGAGGCTGGTGGGTTAAAGCTAGTGGGAGGATACTTGCACACGTTGCTCTTCTGCTCTCCTTTGAGCATGTGGAGGCAATTCTTACAGTTCAGCTCCCCGTTTGCAAAGCAGGGAATTATATAGTTTTCCTGCCTCATGAGAGGTTGAGAGACATTGACTCTACAGGATCATGAAAAATATTTCTAGAGAATTGTGTGATCTTGAATGTTTCTTTTTCTTTGTATGTTTTTCCAGGACTTGCAGTGGGCACAGATGGCCAGAGACAAGCTATCAAGTCCACTGAATGTTCTAAAAATAATCCTTGGCTTCTGTGTTGCTGTTGGATATACTGTTGTTCATGTGCACGGTTTTGGAAAATAATACCCACAACTGAAGGATTGCTTGTTGATGCTTTAGAGCCAGCAGACAGGATTTCTGGGGGCTTACCCCTGAGCACAGCAAGCAGGACTTTTTCTTGTTTCATGAAAATGTGAACTACTTAAACTGCAAGTAGCAAGGTACATTATTCTTCATGCATGAGAAGGGAAGGAAAAGGGAGAAGAAATAATTTTGAAAAACTGGTAAATTTTTCAGTCTTTAAAGGGTACTCTGTTCACATATTAACTTATTTTTAATGTTTCCCTTCCCTTTGTTTATCCTTGCACTTAGAGCACCTTCTGCTGCTACTTGGAATGTACCAGTGCAGGAAGCTGCTGTCCTGCAGCGCCAGGTTGCAGGGAGGACAGCAGCACCTAGAAGCAGGTTCTGGAGGTTTTGGGAGTGTGGTGACAGTTGAAGTGGTGTGGGTATCCATGGTCAGGAGTTCACTCTGTTCCTGTGATTGTAATATTTTAGAAACTTTTTTTTGTTGTGGCCTTGCTGGAGCATTCCCATCCTAATTACAAATTTTCACTAACAGCCCCAAAACTCCCTGGCAGCAAGACTAGATAGACAAAACAAGTATCCAGAAATGAGTAAATATAAATTAAAATATCCAGAACAGTAGGACTAAAATCAGAAAGAAGAGTATATTTCTATGTATTTTATTCTTTCCTTTATATAACTATCAGGTGCTGACACTGGCTGAATTTGGAGTGGGAAATTTTTAACAGGTTCCTTACTGAAATGCATTGTTTGGTCATCAGGTTTGCCTTGAAAATGCCTAATTAAAGAATTAGCATTGCTGTAGACATGTAATGTGAGCTTTTCACAGTCTACTTCTGTTTCAGTGTGTAGAAAGTGTTAAACTGAGCCTGAAATTTTTATAAAATCAGCTTTGTCATCATTTGAGTTTGGACTGAACTCATGATATATGAGTAAGGTGTCTGTTTCTCAGCATATAAATATCCTCCAAATATGTACATTTTTAATAGTCTGCTGATTCAGTATTCATCTGTACCAGAAAGGAGCTGCCGGGAAACCAAGGTTCATTTTAACCATATAGCCTCAATAACATTTTAAGCAGGTAATAAAGAATACCTTGGATTTTTTTCCTGTAAGATATCAAAGGACAGATAGGGGAGAAGTGTGGAGTAGGTTTGCCTTTTTTGATGTAACTTTAAAATGTCAGTGACAACCTATAAAGTAAATGTGGCTTTTGTGGTGTTACTGCTTAAAAAACTAAAAATTGAAAAGGACCTCTCAGAAATACGAAATACTAGTTTTCTGTAGCAATTACTGCAGGCTGTGCTATGTTCCTCCTAGTTGTCAGGCTTTCTCTTTTTTTTTTCCCTTTGAGGTAACTAGTACAAAATTCCCAACAACACAAGTAAACTCAGAACTTAAGAAGTCAGCATTCCTAATCAGTTTGCTATTTCTAGTACTATGTTTCAAAGTATAATTTTCAGACTTTAATACGCCTTTCTGGAACAACACCATTGTTTCTTCTTAGAATGTAAACTATGTAAGTTTTAAGTCAACAGGGTGAAATCTGACATTCAATTATTCTATTATGAAAATTTACTCTAATTGGTGACTGGATATTATATTACTGTATATTTTTATTAGCAAAAGAAAAAATTGCCTGAATGCCTTTGCTGTGTCTGGTCTGTGGTTAACATTCCAATTTTCTGGGTGTCCATCTGTTATGAATATAATTATTTAATTTTTTTAAAATTCTTGATTTGTTCCTCCTCACCATGTGAAAGGACTTGGAGTTGCATTTATTTGCTGTGAGAAGAACAGGCTCCATACCCATGTTGCCAGTGCTGGCTTTGTTTAGCACTGATGAAGGCAAACAGCAAACCTTGGGGAGCTGAGCAGTGCCTCGCTGGTTTGGCGCTGGCACCTCCTGCAGCATCTGTGGTTAGGTCCAGGCTTAACCTCCTCCTTTTCCGTGCTCCTTTTTGCTGGAGCAGGGGGTGGCTGCTCCAGCACTGGGCCTGACAGGGATGTGGGCAGGCAGGGGTTTCTCCTGCTGGCTCCCTGGGTAGTAGTGCTCTCTTTGTCTGCCAGCCTGGAGCAGGCCAGTTACTCCCCTGGCGGGGGGTGTTAGATCATGGGAGAGGAAGAGAATTAATGGAAAGAGCATACCACTGACTCTTGCACGGGTTTAGGCAGTGAGGACAGATCTTTCTTGCCTCTGTTCATCCCAGCTGACCTTGTTTCAGTGAGGTGAGGGACTCTTCCCTCGTCTCATTCCCATGGGTCCTGCTGTCCTTGTGGGTCATGGGTTTAATACTATATTGATCCTCTGGGATTATTTGATAGTTCTTGGTCTCAGTGTGAGACTCAACTCTGGCCTGTCAATGCCCTCATGCCACATCACGGTGTAGCGAAGGCAAAGCAGGTGAAGGGGGAAAAGTGGTTCCTCTTTCTTTGAACTCTTTTTGTACTTTACTGGAGAGGTTGTAGTTGTACACTTTGAAAGGCTTACTGTAACTCAAAGGCAGTGCTAATGAAGCCACCAGTTTTGATCCTCTGAAGATCTAAGAACCTGCCCCGACAGGGAAGATAGAGATGCATCAGAATTCTCAGGAAGTGTGTGGTATCTTCATACAGACTGGACATCTGAGCAGGCCAATTTGTTCTGATGCTGCTGTTATGCTACTGTCATGTTGGTTTCTGTGTCCAGCTGGAGACTGCATCGTGTTATCTTGCAGACGTAAAATAATATTCTCTTCATAAAGCTAAAGATGTCAGATATTTGCCATTTAAAGAGTACCCATTACTGTAAGACTACCTGATGTGTGAAAATTAGAGCAACTTGATTCTTTTTGATGCACTGGATGTATTCAAAACTAATGAGTAAGAAAAAGTGCATTTTGAAGCAATGGGCTTCATATGCTCTGGACTAATAATCCATCAATAATGAGAGCAAATTGTGGCAAGTATTTCTAGTAGACTCTAGCATGATTTGTTCTTGGAATTTTAAAGTAGTCTGTCTTTGCTGCATCATCTCTTTTGTTGACATCTGGCAGTTTGTAGCTTGTGATCTTTTAATGCAGGGGAAAATAATGGGAACTGATTAGGTCCCAGAGGAATTTTTCTTCTTTTGCTATGAATCATAATTTATGTGGCTTCCATTTCTTTGTTATACAGCACATTAGACTAAAATGTTTAGTAGTAGCTTCTGGTTTGGGTTTATTCTGAAATACTGATAAAAGACTCTAAAGTTAACTTATTTTGTGCCTGTGCACAAGCCATCAGGGTAGGTTAAATGTGTGTTGAGGAGGGGAAGATGATAAAACATCTTGGCAGGGGTCTTGGACAGCAGTTGATGTGGAATGTTGTTAATTACAGTAATTAGAAAGCAGTTTGGAAATTCTCAGCTTCTGGCTTCAAAGTGTCTTCGTACAGCATTCTGCCAAGAGGTGGTGATTTTCATGTCAAAAACCAGTATTACTGGTCTCCCCTCCCCGCCCCCCCCTTTTTTTTTAACTTCTCAGATAACCTGGATAACCTTCCCTAGTCCCACCTATCTCAAGGTGATTACACTTCATCTGGAGAGCCAGAGGTCCATCTTGTTTCTCCCTTTATGGTTGTTTGAACTTGTATATTGGCCACAACAGTCAAACCTTGTATAGAATGTAGATCACTCTTTTTTCCTTTACATTGTTTTAAAACTGTGAGAGCTCTCACAATTTATAGTATTCTTAGTAATTTAAAATTTAAATTCAAAGTGAGCATTGTGTGTCTTACTGGTTATACTGTTTGTACTGTATATTTCCAAAGCTTCTCTTGATCTGCCTGTCTAGGAAACACATGAGACCTGGAAGATGTTTTGGTGTAAACTTGAAAGCAGCTTAATCTTTTCAGAGTTCTAAAACTTGATGCTGCTCTTTGGGTTACCTGCTTTGCAAAATGTCTCTTCCACTGCTGAGAAACTGAGTGCATTTATTGGTTTGTCTCATTGTATACTAAATGGATATTGCACAGCAAACACTGGTTAAAGTTTTACTTTGCTTTGTCACTGGGTCAGTTGTATTTCCACAACCTGTTGGGTTTTGTAGGTGTTGTTGACATGTTGATTTATGAACTTCCTGTTTTTAACTGTTATATACAGGAGACTCTGCCTGGATATGAGGTACTGAGGGGGAAAAGAGCATCACGCTTGGCTGCTTGAGCACCTTGCCCATTTGACTGTAAATAATGGAGACCAAGGAAGAGAAGAAGGAACGGCGACAAGGCTATTTTGCTCGGTAAGCTTACAAGGGCTTATTTCAATGTTGATTAAAATACAGAGCTCCTTATCCTGCTTTTTTCACAAGGCTTTATGATTTTTCAAGTGTGTGTAAAAATGAAACCCATGCTGGAGTATGTATCCAGAAAGTGCTTTCGTTGCTATATCCCTGAAGTTGGAGTGGGGATTTTTTTTCTTTTGGGTAGTAGAGGAAACTTGAATTATAATCCTAATTTGTAATATTAAACTGTTCTTGGGTACTCAGTTGCAACTTGCGCTGCATTTGGGCTTCCGGCATCGAGTTCCTGGACAGTGTTGATGAAAACAAGCATATCTGAAACATAGGTGTCTAAACCTGAAGTTTATTTGATTTCAAATAAAGCACAGATTAAGTAGTATTTTCTCATAGGGTAAGACTAGCTAAGAAAGGGTAAGCTGGCTAAACCATACCATCTTTGTAAATAAAAGCGGTGGTTTTTTAGTCAATCATTTTTACCATTTGGAATTCATGATTGGTGATTTTTAAGAAATAAGTGATGTTGCTTTCCTAATAACTTGTCTTTGTTAATTCAGCAAGTCTCTAATCATCTCTGAGCTCTGATGTACAAGAAGAACCAAAGCTTACTTACTCTTGGGAGGGGGTAGGAAGTGGGTTTAAAAAACATCTTTGCCTCAAGGATGTTTTCTGTCCTGTTGAAGAGGAGAATTGTATTCTCTCTCCACTCAGTACTAGATAACTGTAGCCTTAGTGCATTACAGACATCTAGAGACGTGCCTGTCACAACATTTAGAAGTATTGTGGGGAAAAGTTGCTGCTTCTTTACTGCTATTCAGGTTCTGTGTAATGGTGGCTAAAGACTGGAGGAAGTTTTGGTCATGTGTTAATGTCTGGTGACTTGCTTTCCATTTGGAGAAATGCAGTTATGTTGATGTTGGCAGAATGTTGCAGTTTGGGATTCTGAGAAGGGGAAATTGATAATGGCACCAAAAACAGAGGAGGTATTATGAAGGATAAAGCAGAAGTAGCTAAAGGATTGTACTAAGGAACAAGTAATTTTGTGTTAAAGAAGACTCGGGCTTTGAGACAGATGTCTGAGTAAGACGCTTTAGTATTGAGAATGTTTTGTGTTCTTTCTAAGTGCTGTCTGCTAAACAAGTGGAAAGCCTCAAGAGGCTTTCAGGAAAGTCCTTGACTATTGTATTTAATCTGCTTTCCTCTGTCATCTTCTGAGTGTTCTCTTTTAAAAATTCACAAGGGCAGCATGTCTTGTATGGGCACAGGACATTGAGCAAGGTTCAAAAAGATCCGAAATCAATTCGTAGTTCTAGCACTTAGCTGCTCTGTAACTTTGGGGAAGTCACCTGTCTCTTTCCCTCCCAGCTGTCATCTTTTTTCTTTATATAGGTTACAGGTCCTTAAGTGAAGTCCCCACTCCAGGCAAACACATGGATGATTTTTACAAGAATGTCCTTGCAGACCCTCAGGTCATGTGTTAATAGAAGCTGAAGTCTGTCAGTAGGTGTCATGCCCAGCTTTCCTTCCTGCACATTGTCTGTGTGTGCAGTCAGGGACAGAAGCAGAACTGAACTTACATTTAGTATCCTAAGTGTAGCATGCTTCCTGTAGTAAACAGGTGCCACAGGATCTTGCAGATGAATGGTTTAAATGCTTTGCACAATGACCCAGATAAATGTCATATGAATACCTGAAAATAATAGGCAGATTATATTGCCTTTAGTACAAAGACAGTTCCAACAATGTCCCTGGTTTTTTTTTTTTTGACTTTTTGAAATTTTGACTTGACACAGAAGTTACCAGATTAGGTGCCTCATATTGGGACATAGATAATTTGGTGAGGTTCATGCTTTGGTGTTGCTATCAGTTTGGGTTGTTTTGTACCTCAGAATTTGTGGAAACTTTTTCTGTCCTTAAATTTAAGCACCCAGGTTTGGTAAGTTCTGGCACTCACACAGTTTTGTGTGCTGCTTCAAACATGCTGCTTTTCCTGCCAGCTTGGGCTCATATTTATTAAGCTAAGAGCAACCTTAGCTGGTTCCCAATCACATGCACCTCTGTACTTCCATTATTGTAATTTTCCCTGTATGTCTTATTACTGTTATGTTTTGTGAGTCTAAGATAAGAGTAGTATTTACAAAATCTATATTTGTAGAATAAACATTCTCATGAAGCAAAGACTCTTCACCTCACCTTTACTTTAATCTTGTTGTTTTTGCCTGTGATCAGATGTTCATGGGAGAAGACTCTACTAAGGAAAAGGAAATGGATTAGACTTTTTGCCAGCAGGAGGAAAATCTGTCAGAAGAGTGGGGAAAAGGACTCCACTCAGGGCTAAGAAGAAGGATCCCTTTTGCTTATATCCTGGTTATAAAGGGGAAAATGTTTATATTCAATGCTGGTGGAATAAAGTATTTAATATAGTCCACTAAGTACCTACAAATGAAAACACACAATTTTTTTTAGAAAATCTCACTCTTTAATGTGAGGGAAAAGGTTGTTATTATGTTAACAAGGTCAAAAGCATTAACTGAAAAATGGGAGACGATGCATTTTCTCTTAAGCTCCTGCTAACAGAAACCCAGGTTCTCTGTTGGCAGAGCTGGGGAACATGTGAACATGAGCAGTGGGACAAACAGTTCCCTCGCTGCCCTGCCAGCATCCCAAAATGTCTGACTTCCCATCAGAAGGCAGCTTTTGGCCTTCAGGATAGTGTAATCTTGGTGCCTCCTGGGCAGCTTGTGGTAGAGGTGGTACTCCGTGTCTGAGCGGTTGTGCTTGCAATTGTTGTAAGGGTTAGCTTGAGAGTCCCAAAATATGTGCTGGCAAACCAGCTCCTGAATTGCAAGATCAAGATGAACATGAAATTGTTTGCGTCTCTGTCCCCCAAATTTATTGTTGTTTACACATTTATCCTTTAAAATATTTGCAATTGCTCTGTGGAAGAGACCCACTCAACCATCATATCTTTCCACTGCAGATAGTTAGTGCCTCAGTTTTTCCAGGTCTTTCCCCCTCCTTGTGGCAAGTGAAACTGAAATAAAACCTTTCCCATCCATTTTTTCTTCTTGCCAAATGCAACTTTACCCACTGAGTTTTGTGGTAAAGGGCTTATTTTTTGCCTTAGTTGGCAGGAAATGAAAGAAGTGATTTTTTTCAAACAAAACAGAAATGTCTTCAAAACTTTTTAAAGTGATTTAGATTTCTTGCGTAGGTAAGATGTTACGACTCGTGGGAGTTTAACAGGCAAGAAGTGAAAGTATGAGAGTAACATGTGAGCATAAATTTCTCTTATGCAATAGGTCCTTATTTAACTGTTACTCCTACTTAAAGACTATTCTGTGTAGTGAAATTTTCTTGCCTTATTTTCCCAACGATATTTTTAGGCTTTTCTGTTGCCTTCTGTGTCACTGGCTCCTGAATGGACCAATATCTGTGCTGGTATTCAGCAAGTCCAAAACCAGATGGCACAGTGTAATAGATGTACAGTGGCACATCTATGTATATTGACTCTGCTGTGACATTTGGTGCTTTTTATTGTGATTATGTGCCCATGAACCCGGGTACAACTGCCTATTTCTCTCTGCCTGTGCATCTTCCCTCTCACCTTAGAGAATGGAGAACCTCTCTGTTTTCTCTTGCCCATTGTGTAGGCTTGATTTCAGGGCTATTTCACCTCATAAAATGAGAATCCATTAAAATTTTAACTGAATTTAGAAAGAAACTACCAAACTGGGTGTTGTGTATCACATGGAAAGAATTGCCTTGGATATAAATTGGTAGTCTGGAAAGCTGAATGTACAGCTTGAAACTGGATTTGGTTTGTGTATGCTATTGTGTGATACTGGATATCTTTGGACAAGCAGTTGAAGGAGATGAGAAATCATAAGGGAAGAGTTTGAATATTTTTTTGAAAGAATGACAAAAGGGGCTCTTTCAGTTTCAAGTTTGCTGTGTCTCAGCATTCATCACAGCAAGTTACTGAGCATTTTCCGTGCTTTGTACAATCCTATGTCAAGTAGCTGTCCCTACTGTCTTAGCAGGGAAAACAAGTTAGTATGCTTTATTTGAAAAAATGCTGCTTTTCAACAAGTTGACCAAAATACTTACATTAGTTTTATTAATTGTAATGTCTTCAACTTGTGGTGACCTTAATCTGAAGAATCTGTGTGGAGATGAACTGTAAAAATGATACTTATATTGAATGATTTCTTAATAGTTTCCAGGGGAATTATGAATTCTAGTTTTCAGTTTCTTTTTGGTTACCATTGAGAGCCAGATTTCTGAAGCCAAAGATGAAGCACTTGTAATAGGGAAAATATTCTCACTGGGAATTGGGTGCTTTTGTGTTTATTCCATTTACGTTTGTCTTACTACCATCATTCTTTTGAGAAAAACACGTTAATGTCTAGGACATGCTCCAAAGGCCATCCCAGTAGGCAGAGACTCCCTTTAGCTCCAGATTGCTAAGACTTTGAAGCCAGTTGTATAACTTGATGCTCACCTCCTGTTTCCTTATGATGCCAATATCTAGGGGAAATAAAGGAATTCACAGCACATTTTAAGTTCATTTAGATTCTTGGCTTAGATAACTAAATTTACATCCATAGAGATGAGGGTTTATACGTTAAACCCAAGACTTAAAAAATATGAGTGTTTACTGCAGTTGTTGTTTACTTGTTACCAGCTCCAGTTTACAGCTTTTTCCCCTTCTAATTATTTTTAATACTTAAAAATAAATAAAACCGTACAACAAATGGTGTACAGCTTTTCAGTCACATAGCTGGGTATGACCTAACCTTAGCTTTCCTTTTAAGTATTCACAACAATTCCCACAGTAGGAATCACTGATACATAGCTACTGAGCTGTAAATAGCTAGAGTCTGGAAAGCTTAGCTGGGGAAGGCATTATATGTACTTGTCATGTTGTTAAGGTTTTTCCCTGATCCTTGTTCTTGGCAGCTGTTGGAGGCAGGATGTTGCCTTGCACAGACCTTTGGTCTGACATGCTGTGGTCATTCCTTTGGTCAGTCTTTTGCATACTGCAAGCTGTCAGATTTATGAGCATCTCATTTGGGCTTTTTCTGTCTTCTGTTTTATTCCCATATTCAGTAATTGTGCACTTCATATTATGCCTGTGGCTGTTAAGACACAGTAAGATGATGAAGTAAGAAAAACACGCAGTAAGCACAGAGGGACTCTGTGGAAAGAGGGTATCAGTGGTGGCTAGGACAGAGCAAAACCTGGGTAAGAAATATGTGCACAAAGATACTTTCTTGAAGGCATCTTCTATATGTGAGACCTTTTCGTAAGTTTTTCTGTTAGGTGCAGTTCTTGTTGATCAGACTCATTATAGCCACGTAACAGACTTCAAGTGTTGGGTGCTCCTCAGCTGACTAATTCCCCAGCAGTTGCCTCCTTGCAATTGTTCTTACTGTGCTGAGCCAGAGTGTTGATGTTTATTCAGGTTTCTTGTAGCACCCATAATTTATTTTTTGCTTTTAGGAGGAAAAGTTTTCCACACATTGTTTTTAAAACAAACCATCATGGAGGTTTATCTTGGGTGTGAAGAATAGTCAAGCCAAGATCCTGGAGATGCTTAAATATTTTTTAAATGACTCTGGGAAATAATACATCATTTCAGTTCATCTGTACAATGAAAGTATCTTAACTCTGCTTCCAGATATATAAACATTACCTCATAATCCTGTTACTGAAACTGAATAACAGTATTGCATTTTACTGCCATTGTTTCAGGCAATAACATGTCTGCCTGAGGCATTCTATTTTTTAAGAAAAGGCTGAATATATCACTACTTCAGATTTATGGGGTTCCATGGTTATTATTTGCTCTGTTATTTAGGGGGGGTGTGTGTGCAGGATAGTTGATTCACTATGGTGGATAGCTGAAAAAAAGCCATAAAATATTTTCTGAAATACACAGTATTATGATTTATCTTCCAGGTACTTATACTTGAGAGGTTTCAATGTTTTTAGCAGACTTTCTGCCTGTGGTGCTGTAGGTCAGTATTTTAGCTTTGCAACTGTCATAGTGTAAGACATTTAAAAATGTCTAGAATTTCACAGACAGCATCACTAGGACCTTTTGGGTGGAGCTTTGGGAGGTTGGTCAGGTCCTTCAGGTGCTTGAGAGACACTTGCTATTCTTTGCTCAAACCTTTTTGTGTGTGTATGTATGTATATTTATATAAAGTTTTCTTTCTATCGTAGGTGTATATCTGGAGAATGAGAGTTGGGAGGGAAATCGAACCTGCTTTTTCTGAAGTGTTGTATTGCAAAAGCCGAACAGCTGTTTATCTTGGGAACTGTTTCCTCATCTCACATTGGAGTTGTTTTCTGGATTCCGAGGTTTCTGTGTTAGCAGCCTTGTAATTCTCTGGTGCCAGATAGAATTCAGTGAAAGAGCATGAATCACCATTTTCTGGTTAGTCTTTAAATCACAGAATTATTCCCAATGTGAGTGCTTCCTCTGGGAAACATAAACAAGCTAGTGGTTTCTGCAGTCTCGGTTCTTTCCAGTGCTTTCATCCTCAAGAGTCGTGGAGTCATTTAGGATTGAAGAAGAATTTTGTTACTGGTAACAGAGTTAGTGAAAGTATTTAATGGGGCCCCGAGGCTTTCCTCAGGCTTCTTTAAAACTTTCCAGTACCAGAAACGCTGTTTATGGAGATACAAAGCTTGTGTAAGACAGGAAGCATGATTAACCTCTTCACCCATTCACTTCCCCCTGCATGTGAAGTGAGACCTGGGTAACAGTGTGGCCCCTGTATGAAGACACTTTTTTTAGGACAGAAAAGAAAGGTGGAGTTTTGTGATATTCTTGATTTCTTTGGGAGCTGTATCACAGACTGTGCAGAGAAAAGAGTTTATTTAATCTTCAAATGCACTGTCTGTGCCACACCAGTAATTTCACAGTTTTTCACCTTGCACGATTCTTGTAAGGTTGGATTGTTAGACAGAAGCATGGAATGACCTTAAATTTGCCTTTCCCAAAGGGACCTTTGGGTGTCTCTTATCAGCCTTTAAAAAGAAACTTATTTAGCCTCCTTTATTGAACATAAATAGTTACACGATGGGCCTTTTGATGTAGACATCTGTGCAGTTTTGATAAGAGTTGCTATTAACATAGTTGCAACGTACTTTGTCTTCCTCTACTTCCCTTTCCCGCGGCCTACAGCTGGGAATGTCGGGCACTGAGGGGTGTACTGGGCATTCCTGGTGGGCCATGCCATTTACGTTTTTGCTCTTGGAAGGATTTAAAGACATAGCTTAAAGATTATAAAATTTGTAGGCTTCACAAGACAGCTTTCTGGACAGGTGAGAGACAGACTTCTTACTGTATCTGATATAATAACATTTTTAAATTGCACTGCTTCTGTAGCGTCTGCAGATATGGTCTTGTCCTTTCAGCCTCCCAGGCATGTGTTCTCTTCTGTTCTTAGATGTTTTATGTATCTACTGCATAAAATTCTGCTTAACCCCAGTGAACTGTTTTAAAATTAAGTCTAGCTTAAACACGGATGGAAATGTAACATAATACTTGGCAGAAGTGTGGTTGCATGGTCGATTTTAAAGTGATGTTGTGTAAGATGCTACTGAAAGGAGGTGGTCCCGCTCAGCCTCCTGGTTTTGCCATGTCTCTTATGGATGACAGAGCTGTCATCACTGAGCTGCTCGAGCATGAAGGCGCCTTCCAGAAGCAGCCACCTAAAGAGATGCCTAATGGTACTGACTTTTTAGTGGTTGGTGCTGTTAATCATCATCTGCTCACGCTGTGAGAAACAGCAACTGTCTTACCTCCTTTTGGCAGCAGTCCTGGTCAGCTCTCCTGTGCTTTGTACCACGTGGTGGTAGGGAGTGGGCTGTGGAGTATTTTGAGAAGGAGAACAATCAGCATTGTGAGCTATGTTAGAGTTTGCTGGATTGAAGAACACACAGGTTGATAAGAAGCTAGACATGCACCCTCGGGAAAGGTGTTTCTGGCTCACAAATGAAATTGCCTGCCTTTGTATCTGTCCTCATTCAGGGTTTTTGCCTGTATGGTTTTGGCATGTGCCATGCTACATTGTGTTTTCTCTTTCTGGTAATGGTGCTGCATGTCTAAAGGGAAAGGTGTGAATGATACCTGCAGGAACATGCTTTGGGAAAGGGGCAGTTTTCCCCCTTGGTCTGAGAGATTGGAAAGCACTATATAGCTAATAAGGGAATTCTGTTGGTAAGAGAGGAAATACTGTGGATCCTCTGTGGGTACACTGGATACCTGTCTGCTTGCACTGTATCTGAACTATTAGTTGCATGTTCTGCAGTTTTTGCTGCGATCCTCTGGGCATTGTGCTCCCCACTCCTGCCTCCTCCCCAAGGAAATGAAGTTTTTTCCTCTGCTCTGGGGCTTTGAACAGGGTAAGAGGCTGTGTGGATATTCCTGTTGGCCTTAGGTTCCCCATGGTAAACTCTCCTGCCCTCAGCGTTAATCCAGCTTCCAGACTGTGTTCGGAAGGGATTTCTTCCACCCCACCCTGCTCCTGCCAGTCTGATTATGGGGAAGTGAGTTGTATGTGTAGGTTTGTGGTGTTTTTTTTTTCTGTCCTACTCTGTAGTCTGGGCAAGGAGTGTTTCTTAGGATCGTCTGAAATTTGAGCATGTATGTTAGCTGTGCTCTAAGTCTCTCATGCTATTCCACTGAGATCTGTGGGATTCCTCCTGTTGATTTATGGGAGAGAAAATCCCAAGGAGAGCAGCAGAAGTGGTTAGGAATTTGGGGAGAAGAGAGATAATTGTCCATACGCTGGAAAACCTTTGTAATGTAAATGAGCCATAAATCAGCTCTCTGGGTGTCTTAGTACACTGAGTATTTTCCTGTGAGACAGCAGTTTCTGGCACAGAGAACTTGTCTTGTATAACACTTAATATACTGCTAATAACTTCAGGTTTTTGCTACTATTTTTCTTGACTGGCTATTTTTATCTCAGTAGGTGTAAACTTAACAGCTAGCCAATCACTGGTAAGCTTGGTTTAAATTATATTATGGTTTTGGCATAACAGTGCATTTCTGTCATAGATTTTTGCTTTCAGTAATGCTTCTATAAATAAATGGCTTGAAGGTGTTAATCACATGTTTCAGTCAGACAATCTTTAAAAGTCAAATCTCCTTGAGCAGAAGATTTATCTGTGTGTTCACTATCTTTTAGTGAACTATATGTTAGAAGGATGATGCTGCTCTTTCCACCTGGACCACAGCAGGTGCTGCATGTAGCAGTTCTGCTTGCCTGAGGCTGAGAAGGATTTTTTGTTGTTATAGAGATGTTCTGTGTTACAAATACTGCCAAAANTTTTTTTTTTTTTTTTGGCAATCCAAAACTACAGCATATGACTCTGGTCCCATGGACAGATGCATTTGAGCAATTTTATGCATGTGATGAACCATACTGTTAGGTTTTACAGAACAGTGAAAGCTGCTTGTGGGAGCTGAGCTGTCCAGGCACGAGTGGTGGGAGCAGGTCCAGAGCACTGTGGCTGCTAGGAGAAGTGCCAGGGCACCAGAGGGGAGGGAANCCCAGACCAGAAGCAAATGGACAAGTGGGCATAATGGCAGGACAGAATGTCTCAGAGCACCTCCCTTATCTGGCTTGGGCTGGCTGGATTTGGCAGGAGGTCATTGTCCTTGAAAATACCAGGAGACTGAAGATAACTCCTGGCTTGCTTCTCCCACCACCCTCCTGCCCTACATCTGCAGGGAGGAGGGGGCGGCACAGCCTCCGGGGTGTGCTGCAGCCTGGGTGCTGCTGCAAGGAGCGAGGCCACTTGGTGTTAAGCAGAAGGATTTAATTCTTCTGATTTTATTAATTTTTTTATTATTTTTATTAATTTTAATCCTTGCAGGATTAAATTCAAGAGCACTGTAACTTCCTGGTTTCCTCAGTTTTCTAGTTCAGCTGCTGCCTCAAGTGCAGTGAGACCTCATGGACTCACGGAGTCCAGAGAACATGGAGATGGAGCAAAGCCTCTTGTGTCCTCCTGTTGACCCTTCTTCCATCATGCTGACAGAGGGCAAGATTTACTTTTTGCTTTTTCATTTTCCCTGAGGTAATTGCTTCTTCCCCTTCCAGCCGTATACATTTTGACTGCATGTTAAAAGTTTCAGCTGAAGTGAAAATGAAAAAATCCAAACTATTCCTCAGGCAAAAATAAATGCATAAATAATATTTCATATAAAACCCGCAGAGGAGTTTTAAGATGTAGTAATTAATACACATTTTATCTCTTATGAGTGTAAATGAGGACCTGCTACACTACTGTAATGGTATGGCTGCTGGAAAATATCAGACTATGTCAAATTCTCATTTTAAGGATATGCTTGTGAGAAGTTGCAGTTGTACATGCCTGCCATGTGATGGTCCCACACAGACAAGCTCTCCCTGTCTTGTCATCTTTATATCTGTGGTTAATGGTGTTTTCACTATAGTATTAAAAAGGTGGTGCTGTGTTATTTTGTATAGAAGATGATGCAGCTCTGGGTGTAGACTGATCATCATTCTCATTTATGAAATACCTATTGTATGAGANGGTGTCTTTTCAGAACTTTAATCCATGTAAGAAGCTCTTCAGTGCACTTGGACATTCCTTCTATGCTGCATGCCAGTTCATGGGAAGTCAGTTCAGGAAAGCCATTAAACTGCTTAGCATGCAAAACAGGTTGCAAGTTGTTTGAGGACAATGAATGCAAACACAGAAGTGAGATATGCAGTTGGCTGGTTGAGATTTGTTTTCAGCAATTACTCTGAAATACATTAAATAAAACCTTTTTACACTCACGTTGGTGTGCTTTTTGCTGTAAATTTGTTCCTGAATAGATAAGTTTTCAACCTGTTTGGAGGCCTGTGCACAGCATCTCTTAGACTATGATCTCCAGCTGTTTTTAACAGAATCCATGAGAAAATGTGGTGACATTTGGATAATTCTGGTGTCATTATGAAAGTTAGCATTCAAAGCCATGGGTTTGACTTCCATTTTAGTGCCTTTTTTTCAAAGAAAAAAGCCTTGACCTTCTCTATTAATAATAAAGTGAAAGTGTGGTTTTTTTCTTTGTGTTTTTTTCTTTTTTTAAGCTACTTTTGTTTACAGCGGTATTGGATTGGTAGTTTGATGCCATACAGATGGGTGCAGTGATGCAGAGCACCTCGACATTTGAATGGTAATTTTTAAAGTAACTTTCTTAAGAAAAGCAAAAGCTAATGCAAAGATGGGTCCTTTAAATCTAAGTCCCTCCCTCTCTTAGATATCTTTGTTCATGGTCATTTAAATAAAGAAACTGTTGAATTTTTGAGTTTACTTTGCTCACTGACTTCTCAACCATAGCAACTTTTAGATCAACCCAACTCTTTGTCAGCAAACACTGACAGGTGACTTCACTTACTGAGTTAACTTATTCAACATTAAGATCCTTTTAATGGAGAAAACAATGCCTTCTTCTCTCTCTGCTGCTGTTGGAGAAGCAGAGTCACTGTTTCCTTTTTGCAGCAGGGGAAGCTGCCCATCTTCCAGCCCTTGGAATGCCAATGTTTATGAAAATTTCCCATCATCAAAGCAACTTTTCCGGATAAGTGGGAAGAAGCTGCCATGACCACTTCAGTGCTCCTGTCCAGAGGTCTGTTGGGCATGGTGTGGTGTGTGCCTGGTTTGGCTTTCTGGCATCCTCTTTTCACTGATCTCAGGTATAACAGAGAACAACCCAGGCTGTTGCTTGACGAACCCTTCCATCTCAGCAAAGTGCCTGCTTGGAGGAGCAGCCTTGCCTCTGCTTATGGCCTTCTCCTTTTGTGTTGATAAAAATGGTAGCACAACCAAGTGGGATCTAATCGGGGAGTGATCCGATTCTGAAAAATTAATTAATGCATTGGTATTTTTGCGGGGTTACCTTTAACCTACATAGTTTCCCAGATCTGGTCCCTGTGCAGCTGCAGCAGATGGGTTTGTGGAAGAATGGGGACAGCTCTTGGGGAAAGAGTCAGTGGTGAGCAGAGAGAAGCACCTCCTTTTGCTAACGAAAGTGGCTTAAAGGTGCTTCTTTGAGTACAAGCTTGAGACAAGTCTCCTTTTCCTCAAACAGAGTTGTGCTGTGGAAGTTTGCTGTGCTTTTTGCCTTGTTACTGTTGCACTCACCTTATGTGATTTCTGCTGGGGGCCAGGCAGTAATGCTCAAGAACGAGGGGCGGGGAAAAAAGACGGAGTACGTGCGGGTATCCTTCAAGAGTCTGCCCGCAGGTGTACAGCCTTCTAACAGCTTGCCATTCCTTCTGAGAAAAAAAACAAACAAATCCCTAAAACCAAAACAAACCAACCAAACCACCAAAACTGAAAGACTGTATCCGTGTCACTGTGTTCTCCGTGGCCCTGCCATGATGAATTTTCATATTTGCTCTTTGTACCTTTTTACATCTTTGGCAAACAGCACGCCTAAGCTATTTATTTTTATCTGCTTTTCACTTCTATCTGAATGCAATTCTTGAAAGAATTTAATTTGGTGTCTTTGGTACTTCTCATATAAGAAATACTAAGCACTCCTTGAGGTTTTTTTTCCTGGAGGTGGGTTCCAGCTACATTACTGCTGCACGATGTATGGCACATTTCCTGTGGGTTTTGCTTTAACTGACCATTGATTTTCACCTACTGTTTTATTGCTTCCTTGCAAATGTTTATTGCCATTTGAGTCACTGAGCACTAAATTTCCTTCTGACTGTTTTCAGTCAGTTTAATCAATACTAAAACTGCTTTCTACTATCAGGAAATTTTGCTACATAGGCGATCTGAGAAAGTGGGTGTGTAGCAATCACTCTATGGAGCAGCACATACCCCCAGAGCTTTCCATGTACTCTATTGTTGTCTTTGGGGTTGTTCTCAATTCTTGTACTTTGTTTCCCTATGTTAATTAAATATTAAAGGGCCTTCCTCTTTTTTTCATGGAATTTGAGTTTTATGAAGAGTGTTCAGTTGAGGCAGGGAGTGAAGAGTTTATAAGAGTTTTGGAGAAACTTGAGATGTGTGTCAGCCAGCCTTATAAGCTTACTGTCCTTGTCAAAATAAAAAAGTTTTAGTATGGTGTGACTCTTTCTGAGCAGCTTCTCTGTAACATCCTCCTTTGCTGGGTAACTGCAGTTCCTTTTTCCTGCAGTTTCACTCAGCTGATACGGAGGGGAGTGGTGGCTCCAGGGGCTGGCACTAAGTAGAGGAGAACTGCTGGGAGCCAGCACTGGCTGGAGGTGACAGGACAGGGCCATCCCTCCCTTGACAGGGCTTCAGTGCAGGGAGGGTGTCTTGTTGAGGCGCTTTTGGAAGAATTCCTTGCATGTGTAGGAGCAGTTTGCGTGATAAATGAACACCACAGTAGGAAAGAGTATCTGGCGTTGTCAGCAGAAGAAAACAGGAGGAGCATGATGCGAGTGTGTTAAGAGTCAAGCTGGTGTTTGTGACAAGATAGATCTGTGGTGCTGCTTTAATTGAAGAAGCCTAATCAGTGAACTGGCAAAGTTAAAGGAGTCATCTGAAGGGAAGGATTTCTTCATTTTGCCTTCTGCCTAAGGCTGTTCTTTGAGAGCTTGGAGTAACTAAGGTTATAAGGGAGAGAATCAAATAGATGTCTAATGCAAGCAAAATAGCTTTCTAGAATCCTTTTCTTATGGAAAAGATTTTATTAAATTGTTGTCATAGCAACAGAGTGCTGGATACATCATAACCTCTTTTGCTAAGTAAACACAAAAGATGGGGATACTTCTTGCCTTTGAAAATAGAAAGTCTGTTAAGATGTGTGGGAACACTGTAGTCTTAAATTTAAGAAAATAAAAACTTTCTGACAGCTCAAAACTCTCTTTGAGTTTTACCCAGGGAAACTGGGATTGTTTCCACCCCCCAAATAAACATAAAAGATGTTAGATTGGATATTTAAAATTCCCTGATCTAAGTCAGAAAACTAAGCAGGAGAAATTAACGTATTTTACTTAATCTAAGACCTCATTTTATCAGAAGGTGTAGTGTCTAAAATTCCGGAACAGCTTTAGTACAAATCTTTCCCTCCACATTACAGATGATGAAATAGATGTAGTGACTTGGTTTTTAAGCTGATGGCTGTATTGGGAAGAAAACAGACATACCCTGGACTGGCAGTACAGCACTTCACTCTTTGGAGCATGCCAGTTTTCTTGAGCACTGCTGCTGGCTGACCATCTGTGAAGCCTGGTGCTGGTACTTGTTGTCAATCAGTAACAAGAGTTCCAATAAAAGTGGAAATTTCCAGCTTTGACCTGTGCTACTAATATCAGAGCTTTCAGGACTTGCTTTTTGTCCTTTGGAATGACCAGATTAGGGACAGTTTTCAGTGTCTGCAGCCACCATACTGGATCCACATGGTTGTCCTTGATAATTTTTTTGGAATTTTTTTCATTGTTTTTTTCCTCTCTGTGGTTAATTGTTAAATATCTGGCAAAAGATGTGTTCTCTCCCTTAGGTTTGCCTTAATAATCTGTTCTAATAGTAAACATAAAGCCTTGTGGCTTGCTTGTTTCCAAAACAGGACATATGCCAACCTGAAATGGCTGGTGTTCCATGGAGTGTGCTTCCTTGTGGGGTGGATGCTGTTTAGTTTTAGGAAGATTTCTGATGGTGGATGGCTTTGTGTTTGTTTCTGTGCTGAAGTGAAAGTAGCTAGAAGAAACTGGGGAGGTCTGGGTACAGCATTATGGTCTGGCAAGCAGTCTGACTTCCTTTGGCTTTGCAAGCAGCAATGATTTATTTTGTCTGAGATTTGCTTATTCTTCAGGTTCCATCGGATGGGAGGAGAGCACAGCCATGCCTGGAGCTGGCTGAGTTGTGCTGGCACTGAGCTGGGTGAAGGGGAGAGGGGTGATGTGTGCAGGTTGGGAGGGAATGGCTGATTAAGATCAGACCAATGGGTGACTAATGGATATATTTACTGTAAGATTTCTGTACCTAGGTATGGGGTTTGATTTATTTAGCCCTCCCGGATGGGTGGAGAAAGGCATGTAGGGTAGAAAGAAACTAGTACATATTATAATCAGTGCAGAGATTTAAATTAAGATCAAAATGATTAATTCTGAAGTAAATAATTGGTGTGCATATCATTTTTTAAAAAAGTAAATTAATAGGAATCTTAATGGAAACAAAACAGATTAAGATGTTTGAAATGTTTTAAAGGGTTTTTTTTGTAAGTTCTGTTAATTTTATTGTATATATGCATAAATAGATTTTTAAAAATGGTATTTGACGGACATGATCTGTTTGTGCTGTGCAGGATGTTAAGCTGATTGTATGCCAGATATCAAGGCACATTTTAGAGGATGCACATTGTGGAAAATTTTAAAAAAGGAAAACTTCAGCCTGTCAGCTGAAAGATAAAAAGATTTCTTCTCCCTTCCCCCTTCCTTTTTTTATATTTTTGGAAGGCCACTTTGTTAGATGCTTTGTGTCTAAAGCAAGAGTTGTACATGGTGTATGAGTTTTATTAATCTAATACATAATAAAAAACTTGCCTTACCATCACAGGAGTTTTTTAGAACATCCTATGATATGGACCTAGTGCTCTTTGACTGTGATATTATGCATTGAATGAGGTCCTATTGAATTGTCTGTTAAGATACCTCTACTGAATAAACGTTAAGCGAAACGAAATTTCTAGGAAAAATGTTACTATCAGATTTCCATGTCTTTATTGTCTCAGTGTCAGAGTTGCTTTACTGGTTGCTTGTAGTTTCTAGTGAAAGCTGGGCAGATAACGTCACCCCTATTTTCTCTGAGCAGTTTTCTTTTTACACTAACCACCTACCTTATAAGTGTAATGAGAAGTTCAGGCTGTTTTATTCTGAAAACTGGTTATTTGCCTTTCACAGGCAGTCAGAGTTGGGTCTGAAAGATGAAGTAGGCCATTTCTTGGAATCTTTCCTAGTTCTTTTCCTGTAAGTCAGTGCCCAAGGTATTAAACAGTCAGTTGCAAATTAATTTAAATAAGCACTGCTAACCTTGCATTTTTACCTGCCTACTCTGTGATTGTCTTCATTTCTGATCATTAGTCTTTATTAAATTAAATGATCTTTGTACTGCAGTTAGTTTTGCTTTTGCTGGCAAACTTTGTATTTGGACAAACTTAGAAAATGGCTTACTGGTTGTTGCCCAGAAAGGACTTGAGGGGCTGGAAGAGGATGCCTCTGTATAAACTCAGAAGAAATGTCTTGCCTATCAGAACCAATTAGCTTGAAAACTGTTATCTGGCGTCTAAATGAAATTACAGATGTGTAAGACTTTCTTCATAAACAGCAGTGTTTTTCTGCAGATAAGATGTTTTTCAACCTGCCTGGGCTGTTTCTTTCTTTTTCTTCCTTCCCCCAGCAGCTTTCCTAGTGGAACACAGCGTATCCATCAATTGATACTGAAAACCAAGCATTTTCTGCAGTAACGCTTTATGCATTCACTTCATGCATCTTGTTTGCCTGAAAGGCTGATTTAATTGCAGAACATGACATTGATCAAACTGACGGGTTTAAATTTTTTTAGTTTTGTTTTTGGGTTTTTTGTTTGGGTTTTTTTTGGTGGTTTTTTTTTTTTTTTTTTTTTTTGGTTTGGGTTTTTTTGTTTGTTTGTTTCATTTTGTTTTGGTTTTTTTTTTTTTTTTGTTTGTTTGTTTTGGTTTGGGTTTTTTTTGTGTTCAGCTCCGTTTTACTTTCATAACTATTATGACAAAACTGAATTTTGGATTTGCTCACAGACATCCCCTTAAAAACTGAACAAAACCACTCAAAATCCTCCAAAGTAGCTGAAAAAATAAATAATTTGACAAACGGTGTTCTTAAAACCATCGTCCGTAGCAGCTCTTGTCATGAAGGCTGGGAAATACCTGAGAGCTGAGAGAAGAGTAAATTAGACTTTCAGCCTCCACTTTCTTTAGGAGGTGATGGGTTTGAAATCTAAGGAGGAGAAGGACTGGCAGCTTGTGTGGGATATACAGGTCAGTGTGAGAGAAGGGCGAGTGGAGGCTGAAGGAGGTACCTCAAGGGGATGGAGTTTAAGATGCAGTAAACCCTCCAGCTGTGCTCTTCCCAGCCCAATCTCTGCTGCACTGTACCAGTGTGTGTTAATAATGAATTGTCTCATGTGTATACAGGGCTTTGCTTTGCTAAGAGGGTGCATAATGTCAAGACGCAGACTGGGTTTGAGGCTGCTGTTACAGCTTTAAATGCTATTGAAGGCTTGTTTTGGTTCCTTGGGGTATTACAGGCAAGGCTTTTCAAGGATGGTGAATTGGAGGGTTTTGGGTAATTTTCACCAGGTTTAGAAACCTCTGGAAGCAGCATCTTCCAAACAGAGATTTTAACCCTAGACAGAGTTGCAGTTACTCTGAGTCCTGTCATGGATACTCGGTCCGCATTTAGTCATTTTTCCCCGTGCCAAGGTTGCCACTTTTGGAGTTGGATGGTCATGGCCTTTAAACAGAGCAGTGGGCAGGAGTAAGCTTGGCACCATCTGAAAATCTGCTGTGTGCCGTGAGGATGGAATAGAAATTATGGAGTGCTCAGATTCCTGATCACTTGTACCTGAAAGATGCCCATGGCACTGTCCATTCCCAGCAGCAGCAGAAGCTGTGTGCTGGGGATGCTGCTGGTTGTGTAATGAGCTCCTGGTGGGCTGTAGTAGTGGGAATGCAGCAAGGTTAAACACTGAGGACAAGAACCAGTCAGTTGCATTGCAGTGAGTCAGTTCAGACTCTCCTTTCTGCTTTACTTTTTCTATCACTAATGGACCCGTTCTGTTTTAGCTCTTTATTCTAAAAGTTGCCAGGGGCATCTTTGAAAACTCCAGTTCAAATGAGTATGTTTTAAGGAAAGTACTGACAGAAGCTGTTAGTATTGTCACAAGGACTGTTGACCTCTAGAGAGGTTTTTCTCTTTATTCTTTTTTTTCCCCTGCCAGAAAGGGTTCTCTGTTTCCATTAGTGGCTTTTTTGTTGTTTTGAGATACTACATTCATACTACAGAAACTTACTTAACAGAGTTTGTGATCAAAACAAATAGATTGTGAATCTGAAGACAGAAGTCAGTGTGAGTAGAAGTGGGGTGCCAGTGGATGCTTGCTTGTTCTCATCTACTGAAGCAGGTGATTTGGGTATCTTGTGATATGCACACATGCTGGAAGGTCATTGAGGCACTAGAGTGAAAAGTCAGGAATGTGGCTCATTTAGAAGTCTGGAATTGGGTATAACCATGGTAGGAATATGCCATTTCAGCATAGAGAGCTGCTTTGCCAAGATTTACACTAGAGCTAAATACACACATTGTGCATGCAAAGTGTCTGTAATGTTTTGTGATTGCTACAGCAGCCTTTCATAAGGGCTGTGGCTTATTAGTCAAAGCTAAGCTTCCTTTGCATATGCAAATTTTCATTAGTCTAAACAATTTAAACACTTCATTTGTTATATAGATGTAGTCACTTTTATCTTTTATAAATCCCTGTATGGTGTTTTTGTATGTAGTCGGGACTGAATCCGTAAAGTTTCATACACAGTGAGTGTCTCTTGCCGGGCAAAGCGTGAGCTACTACTACTAGCTGTCTTACAGATCTGTGGGTATGAATGAATGGGGAGCCACAGCCTCCTCACTGGGTTGGCTGCAGGATGTGAATCTTCCTGTTTTGGGAAGCATTAAAGAAATATGTATACATACATGTGTGATAGACACAGTTTGTAATACAGTATTTTGAAGTATTTTGCTGGAAAGTGTTGGTCACATGTAGTCTGAGAAAGTGACCCTTCTCAGAGGTCTCAGTCTAGACATTCTAAACTTGGAACTGCTTTTAATATTTTATTTAAAGAAAAGGTGTGTAGCCTGAAATGTCTTTCTAAAATTCTCAAATGCTCTGTGTATTTATTTTTATGTTGTAGTCTACAAAAATACATGAAAAGCATATAAACATAAAGGGTGGAAGAAAGAATCTCTGAAATTCCTGCATTATATTAATAACTTAATGTATTAAGTTTTCACTTGCGTAAGCTGCTGCTGTGAGATCACGTAACCTTTTCCCATTTGTGGTGACTCACTGGCTGTCTGTATTTTCTATGCATAATTCTTCCTGTGCGCAGAACAAAGTTTTTAGCATCAACAAGATAAATACACTACTGACTCCCTTAGGAACCTTGAAACCAAGAAGTTAATGTACTGAAGAGAAGGACCATTAGATAGATTAGTTTTTCATTTTGTATGGTATGAGTCAGTGATTAACTGGGAACTATTTTAGTGACAGTGACCCTCAACCCATAAAGTCAGTCTTTGCTCTCACGAAGCAAACTCAGTGCTGTAGATGGTGATTTAGCAGAAAATTCTATGTTAGGATTCCTGAAGCATCTTTCTCACTTGAACTGTGCTTTAAGCAGTCTTCTAAAAAGAAAATACTCTTGTTGCTATAGTGATAAGTTGGAAGATTTATAGACAGCTCATTAAGATTTCTCTCAGAAGAAATCTAGGCAGCTGGAAAATGTTCTGGCACAAGCAGTTTGTGGCCACATTGATCGTGTTGCAGAAGGAGCTCCTGGGTGACACCTGGAATACCAGGCAGTGTGGGTTGTGCCAGAACAGCTGCGGAGTAGCATAAGTGGCCTCTAGGAGATAGCCTCGGACAAAACGGAAAAAAGTAACAAGTTTATGTGAGAACAGATGGTTTTATAAAGCAGGAGCAGTGGACTGTGGAATTGTTGTTAGCAGTTGTGTTATAATACATTGTGATCTGAGGTTTTATTTTATCCCAAGCTTCATCTTGAAAACACAAATTCAATATCTTGTTTCTGCATTTAGGCGTATGGTGCTTTTAAAAAAAACCCAGTTTTTCAATGGTTTATTTGTTTTTGCCTGTTCCTTCTCCTCAGTAAACAACACTAAAAACTTTTATTACCTTTTTTGTTACTCTTGAGAAGGTATCCTTGAGATTATGATACTGGAAGAAAGAGTATGAGGTAGGATAATCTTAGTTACCAAGTTACTGATGCCAAGTGTGTAGTTTTTAAAGGGTTGTAAGGAATTCTGATATTAAATTTGGTTTTAAAAAGATCAAATTAGGAAGTGATTTAACTTTTCGGTAGAGGTTGGCTAAATCTTAATGTGGGTTTCTTTTCTTTTTGCACAGTTTGAAAAAGAAAAGGCAAGTCAAACAAACCACCGAGACTGTCTCTGCCAATCCCCCTGGATCTCCTGTTTCCAAAACGCCTTCTGAAAAAGATGATGAAAGCAAGGTTATTCTGGAGCAAATCAGTTCCTCTGAAGACAACTGTAAATTTCCTGGGGAAAAGGAAACTGCTCCAGACAAGGAAAAGAAAAAGAAAAAGTACAATCAACTGAAAGACATCAGACGCACAGAACTTAAAAGATACTACAGTACTGGTGAGTTATGTTACTGCTATAGTACTTTAAAATATGTTTGTTTTGATAGCTGGTTAATGTATTTTTCTTATATTATGTAGGCCTTTCTTAAAAGGATAATTGACTTTGGATATCCTTCCTATAAAAGCAAATAGAATTATACAGTTCAAAATATCATCTGCTTGTAACTTAAACCTTTAATTCTCACAAAAATACCTATAATCTTGTTTCTCAGTTCTAAGACTTAGTGTTGTTACAGGCAGCAGTTAGTTTATTACTGCATTTTATTTTAGTTAATTTTAAGATTAGTCTTCAATGGTTTATGGGGTTCAGTTTTTTTGGCGGGGCTATTTCATAAACTGATGTATACTGTTTAAGACTTCAGTCTTAATTCATATTTATGTTTGTTTGTTGAAGTGCAAGGAAGTAAGTAAATTAACTACATATTTTTAAACAAGATGTCAAAGGGCTTGTGTGATGGCTTGTCTCCCCCTCGCCCCCAGCTGCCTAAGTAACTCAATTAATTATAAATTCCTTTTTAGATTTATTAATTGCAAGCAATTAATTTTGCAAGAAAAGGAATCCTTTTCCAAAGAGAAGGAAGGGAACAGAAGATTGTAGCTGTCCTCAAAGCAGACTTTACTGCTCACACAAAGTGTGCATGGATGGCTGACTCCTAAGGAGGAGTCCTCTTTTGGAGAAAAAAAAATTCTGCAGTAAAAATGTTGTTATGTATTGAGTGGTCATGCAGAGTAGCCCACAACCAAAGAGTGCCTTTTCTGAGGTAGTGCAGGCCTTGCCATAAAGAAGATAAACCCTGGAGTAACGTTTCCTAGCAAGCTCAAGGGTTTACAGTGATTTATTGATCAGGCTGTAGCTTTTGGCAGATTTGAATGTGATGGGATCCATAATTTGAAAACTAAAGGCAAACTTTCTTCTCTCTATCTGAAGTTCTGACCACACTGTTCTGGAAATAAAATCTGTGAAAGGAAGACTGGAGAACTGTTAATGAAGAAACCTGCAAATTCTTTCTGCTTTGGTAGTATGCTGATAAAAAAAACCAAACACACCAAAATATAAACCTCTGCTGCATTCCTAGTAAAGTGCTTCTGCTAGAAGCATTTGTTGGTTTGTACCTAGAGGAATTTAGGGGTTTGAGAGATACCTGAATTTTGTTTCTCAAGTTTTTCAGGAGTTAAATTAAAAAATTCTGCAACAGTTGGCACTTGGGGTGGCGAGATGGGGGCAACTCCTTGTCACTGAAGAGTGTGGCGGTGCCAGTGAAGGAGAACGTAAAAATATCTTTGATGTCTTTGAGTTGTCTTTGACTTGTGACCCAACAGTCAGTACAAACTCAGGTTTTACTTACGTTAGTTTCGTGAGTGTTCCTGGGTTTCATGTGAACTAACATCATTACAGGGTGACTTGAAATGTTACTGGTCATCATGTAGGTGTGCAAAGCTTCTGGGTTCTGCAGAAATACAGAACTTCAGTTGAGAAATAAAGTAATTTAATGCTGCTGTTGAGCTGAGCACAGACCTGAATGGAAAACCCAGAGACAGGGAAAAACTTCACTCTTGTTTAAATGCCTTCTTTCGGTTGTTCCTAAAGGCTTTTACCCAACTGGAGCATCAAATTGCAGAAGTGAAAGTTTAAATAGAGGCAGAAAAGAGTTGATTGTGAAACAAGTGCAGTAGCTCCATGTTCCCTGTGCAACTTTCAAACTAAAGTCTTTTCAGTAGAATTGTTAGTTGCCATGGCATTGGACTACATGGCTTATACTGCCTTCACCCACTGCAGCTGTAGCTCGCAGGGTTACCTGCTTGGCTGTTTGTTACTGCTGCTCTCCTGAAAGCTGCCTCCATTGCCAACATCCAGAGTAGTTTCTCAGAGCCATCTGTGCACCCACAGCAGTCTGAAAGTGCTGGGCTTGTTTAAGTAGTTTGCCTTTTACCTGCATATGGCGTGGCAGAGGACAAACCCATCTGTCTTGCTGAGCTGAGTTCTGCCAGGTGTACATTCAGCAGTTCTCTGCTGGAAGATGTGTCAGCTGCAGTGGTGGGAAGTACTGCCAAATCTGTAAAGACCTTATCTTTTCATTGTTGATATACTTACATATGAAAGTGTGTGAGCGGGATTATCCATGGATATACATCTGTATTCATTATTTAACATTAGGAATACATATACCTCATTTCCCTCTCCCCCCTTCCCTGTCTTTTTTTTTTTCCTCTGACTTGTCCTACTACTGATGTTTCTGAAGTGCTCTGACTAAAAAGCATACACCCATTCTCTCTCTGCTAACCATTTTTCTAGTTATGTTTTCTCAAGGGCTTGGAAGTTTTGGTGGTTGTTTCTGCCCAAATATCCAGCTATTTTGACTAATGTCTAGAACATGGCAGGGGGGTTGGAGCTAGATGATCTTTAAGGTCTCTTTCAACTCAAACAGTTCTATGATTCTAACTTATGAAAATCTGACACAGGAATTACTTTTTTTTGTTTTGAAATGCTTTCTGCTCTTTATCAAAATGTTTACATTTTCCTCATCAGAAGAAAAATTTATTAAATGTAGCAACAGCCTTGCATATTCCCATGATAGACCCAAACTTTGTGGCTTAATGGAGGTTCTTAGATGAGTCATTAGATGATTTGAGTCCAGAGGAGTTGTGTCTGTCAGTCTAACAGAATGAAGGCCACTGTCCTCTGAATAATCTCCCTTTCATATTTTATAGGACAATAAATACTTCTTTATTTATTGTTCTAAGAGATGGGGGAAGGAACATAACATCTCGCTATAATTTGTTCCTTGCACACCGCGTCCCTTCATTAGAGGCTTGTGAATGTGTTTGCCTTTATGAATTTGTAAATACAGTGAAATCCTGACTCCCACTTTGAATGCTGTGCTTTTTAATAGATTCCCGCAGGCAGCAATGCTGTCAGGAGGATTTTGTTGACTCAGTAAATTCCTCTTCTCCGGTGGAAGGACTAACACAGCTTCTGAAGGCTGTGCAGAACTGGAGGTAGTTATCCCTGCCAGGCGTTGTATAAAAGAGAGGGGTTAAAAGATGTGGGTTATTTGAGGAAGGTGGAAGCGCAGCGGCGGAGCGAGGAGCTCCTCTCCGGCATCCAGGTGCGGCGTTGATGTGTTGGTGCCGGCAGCCGGAGGGTGGCAGCGCCGAGCCGAGGAGGGGGAGGCGGAGAAGGTGCGGCTCGGGTATCCTCTAGAAAGGGATCCTCCAGCATCCCTCTCCCAGCCAAGCCTGTTCAATATTGCATATCGGCTTGCACTGTGGTGGCACCCTTACAAATAACCTGCAGGTATACAGGATTGGTCATTTTTCTTGAGGCACTGCTAAATGGCTGAACAGGTCCTACTGCCAGAAGGTTTCTCCAGTGTAGCCTCATAGTTTCCTTTCTTCTTAGCACTTGCGTTGTTCTTCAGTGGCTCTATAGTTCTGTAATAATTTGCGCCATTCAATCTCCAACTCTCACCCTATAAGACATTGCCTTACAGATACAGCCCTTGTTCTCTTGCCCCAAAACAACAGAGATGCTAATACTGCTTGTTGTTTGTTCCTGAAAACCAATGGAAATAACACTCCTTTCTCCTTATTTTTGCCTCATCTTTTGTCTTATGTGGTAATTTGTTTTTTAACTTTTTCTTACCCTTTCTGCTGTTGTTGCTGCAGTAAACAGCTTTCAAACTTCTGAGGACAGGTCTGTCTGGTACAGTACAATGGTTGTGTCGGTGCTCTGGCTGCTGTACTCTGTGCCCAGGATGCTCTCCCCTTCTTCTTGGGATAACCCAGTTGACCTACTTTTTCAGCTTGGCTGCTTGGTTCTGACATGCTTTCTCTGGGAAGGCTGTTTTTGTTGAAAGATGTTGATTTGACTCTTGTGAGATTAGGAAACTACGATTCCTGTCAGGAGTTGCTAAACTGGATGAAAACATTGGTGTTGTGCCACTGAAGACACTGAAACAGGTAAAAGTGTGACCTTCTGAAAACAAGCAGTGTAACGGTGGTCAAACACAACAGTTAATTTCATCCATATATTTATTCCAGCATAATATGATGTGTCTTTCTGTCAGATGTGCATAATATTCCTAGATTCCACTGATTCTGCTTGAAAATGTAAGCAGGCAACATATGTGAGGAATTGGTCTCCATTAAAGAATATGTCATAAAGAAAGTTTGGTTTAGGTGGCTTGTCCCATATCACAGAGTTACTTCTGTCAACAAAATAAAATCCAGTTGACTAGCTTATCATTGTGCTCTGTAATCATAAAGCCATCCTTTCTCATTCACTGCGTGATGTACAATTTCTGCAGGAGTGGGAGGCGAGAGTAACAAAACCACCTCTTATTGTAGCTCTGATTTACATCAAAACAAGCAGGAGTCCTAAACACCATGAGAAGGAAAGTGGTATGTGCCTATTTAATGAGATAGTATATCATGTGTCGAGCGGGAGGTGCCAGAGTATCTCCCTGGAGGCAGAAAGCAGATGCCTTTTTTTGGCTTGTCCTCCCTGCCATCCCTTGAGCAGGGAGTGATACAGGAGCAGTGCAGTGTGTGTGCAGTTACCTCTGAATGTTCTGGGTAATTGGCCAAGAACAAATTTTAGTAAGTAAAGCAGAGAGGGCATAGCAATTTTCATTACTCATTATGTGGTGAGGTTTGCCCTGACTGGCACAGGAACAGCAGAGGCAGCTCCCATGATACCAGAAGTACTTTGTTTCAAAGTTGAAAGTTGCTTGCAATGCAGTGGAAATTTACAAAGAATTTACATGTAATGAAATGGTGGGACACTTACTGATCACACATCGCGTAATAGTTAGGTGATTTACTAAGTAGGCTTAATCTGAAGTGGACTTTTCAGTATATATTGAGTTAAAAATTGAAACTTACTTCTGCTTATGAGTCCTGGTTTTGTCTTTTGTGTTACCTGCTACAGAACAGTAAGATGCAGTTGAGGACCTAATTAAGGTGCTACTCATAAAAAAAGCAGAAAGAAATTTAAAAAAATTTAAAAAAANGGGAAGATCCATATAAATTTTTTCTTGTAGCTAGCTAACTGTAATCAGCTTAGTCAGCCCTATTTTTGTAGCAAAGTACTTTCTTTTCTAAGTAATCCAAGTGATTTACAAAGTGGGCTACTCAGTGTTGTTAAGTTGCTTAATATAACAGGAAGAACAGGATCTAAATTTTCTCAGGTTCTGAGACCTTGCCTTAGTGTTTGTGCTTCAGGCCATAAATGAGTGTTGATATACGGAGGGCTGAAAAGGGAAATAATATGCTTCTGTCAGAATGAAGATCTCAAATAAAATTGAAGCAGCATAGGAAGAAGTCAAGTTGGTTATAATTGCCTGTGTAGAATAACAAGAGGATTGGAATAACTTGCATATGAGTATAAACTGAAGGTACTGACTTGGCAGTGGCTGGTTGGGAAGTTTCAGGAAGCTGGTTTATTAGCATTGTTATGGAAACCATGTGGAAAGAATAAAGTGGACAAATGACTGAAAGGCAGCTGTTTTCAGGTGACTTGTTTGGGAATGAGAACAAATGATCAGGAATCCCAGTGGATCAGTGTTGAGGCCACCAGGTTATATTCAAGCTGTGCTGTTAACAGATGTTTGCTAGAAACAGTTGCACAGAGAAGGGATGCCTTGTCCACAGGCAGGAGAATTCGATCTGAGCACTAAGTACCAGTGATAATGTTGTTAGCATTTAAGTTCTGAAAATTGGCATGGAAATGTCTTAACACTGGGCAAGCTCCCCATGTGTGTTGTCCTCTTCAAATTCTCATCTTGGTGGATAAGCTTTTGTTTGTTGTAAAACTAAGTAAAATATGCAAATAGTTGAAACTTGTTGTTTTGTATGTAATAGGTTGGTATTGCCCATGAACACAACCTTGGCATTATTAGCACCATGCTCTAAGCAACTGAGCTAATCCCACTGGCACACACGGCAACTTAATCTTGAGACAAAAGACTGAGCTGTTTTTAAGAAGGAAGTGAATATATAGGGATATATAGGTATAGGGATATATAAAATGAAATTGTAAACTCACCTGTTGATAGTCAGTGATCTAATATGTGTTTCTAGTAGGAAGCAAGGGAATTGAAAGGGAAAGTAAAGGTCAGACCATGAGAACTGTCCAGGAACATAAAAATTAAGAGATTTCTTAGCTGTGTTAAGAACAAAAGAGAAACTAAAAACAAAATCAGCTTAATATGTGATACTAGCAATTGAATTTTCAGTAATTTTCTGGTTTGCTTCTGACAGCAAGGAAGATGAAAGGACATAGAAGAAGAATTGATCTGCTTATATATTGTGGCGGGATTTTCTCCACTCAAACATTACCTCCATTAGAAATGGAGGTAAACAGTAGCTTAATAGATACTTTTTTTTTTTTTAATTGGCAGAGCTGTTTTTCGCATAGGAGTACTGAGAGTTTATTGATGAATTTGTGATCACTGATGTGTTTTTTTTCAGTAAGCCTTTAAAAAGGGTTGATACAAGATTTTTATATTCCTTCCTTTAATTTTTAAGTAGTCAATCAAGGCAAATTGCATTTGTAAGCATTACATTGCTGATGTCATGTACTAGTATTTTGTGAGGCCCTTGAGTTTATATTCTAGAATGTCTCAAGTTTAAAATTTGGATGGTAGGTGCCTTTGGTAGGATGACCGAGTGTGTTTAGTTCTGAAGGGGTCAGTTGCTTTCTGTGTGATTTAACACTTCATAGGTGGCAGGGAAAAGTGCCCATCAAAAGTTACCAATGCTGAGTTATGTGAATTGATTGTTAACTTGAGTACAGGCAGATTACATGTTTTAAAGGTAGGTTGTAGAACAAAGCTTTCCAGGATGAGTGGCCTGTTAATGATGAAAAATTACTCGGGGTACGTGATGCACATATTTACCTGACCATAAACTTGGAGAACATCATTTTGGAGGCAAAAAAAAAAAAAAAATACAGGTACTTGAAAGTTTTATGCAAGTGAGTAAAAGGAATTGTGGTGTGTGCGATTCCAGGGTGAAGAAGTGCTAGAGGGGCCATAGGAAAGCCCATGCTGTTTCAGGCCAGAGACCATTTAGTGTAGTGTATGTTCTCCCACAAAGGCCACACGTGGATGTCTGGGGAAGATTATGAGCACAGTGAATTTTGTAAAAGTGTCCACAGTAGTGTCCTCTTCTGAGCTGCTCATAGTTCATGCATTTAGAGTGCTCTGCCATATGCTTATCTTGCCTCTCCCTGGGCCTGTGCAGGTTCCTGCAGAATCTTTTGGTGAAGAGTGCACAGGTTTGCTACCATTTGCATGAAGAGCAGTCTTGCTTCTGCTGGCTTTGTTGGGTGGCCATGGTTTCTTGTATAAGAAACTGAACAGTCAATCCCTACTCACCATCTCCAAGACTCCTATGATTTTTCTTGTGCATTTCTTTGTTGTTTTCTGGCTTGTTGGTTGAGTTTTTGTTTGTTCCTTTCTCTCTATATAATATCCCTCTTCTATAATTTCCTTTCCAGGCTGAAGAACTTCGGCATTCCTTACATGTAAGCTGTTTCATGGGTTTGCTTGTCCTTGTTAGCCTTCTCTGAACCTCCAGGACCCAGGATGCTGGAACAGGGGATGGTTTTGCTCTTAATTCAGGTTCTGTGACTTGGTTTACTATGAGTTCTGTTTAGCACAGCTCAGGAAAGACTGGAAATGTTGGAGACTAGAGGGGGTTGTGAGAGACTACTTGGGTTATATTTCTTCTTGAGGGGGAAAAAACCCAAGAACCTTATCCTAAATTAATTGTGTAATTGAAATATCATAGCAAAGAGTTTTGGCAGGCTCAGCAGACCAGGGCATGGAGAGAAACAAGGGGAGATTAGAAATCAGGGATACCTTTTTAACAGTGGCATAAATTATTGAGGCAGAAAATTAAAAAGTGGTGTTTTTGTCACAGGGGAAAAAATACCAGGATTTGGTATTTTACAAAGTTACGTTCCAGTATAGCAATTACTCAAAGTAAGATTTAAGGTAGTGACATCCTGTGATCTGTTCTGCAAAGGTCAGACTAGGGAATGACAGGGCTGGTGTTTGGTTAGCAAAACTGATCTCACTGCTGGAAGACCCAGGTGTGTTTCCTAGGGCTGTCTATTTTTCCAAGGCCTGAATTTTCAGGAAGAGTGAGCACTTATGTTCTTAATTATATTTAAATTCAGATGCACTTAACATCTCTGAAAAGGGGTCCCAGAGGAAGAGAGGAAAGCTGTGTAGCAATTGGTCCCATAGCCCATGGCGAGACTGTGACAGGTGTGCGTGTGCAGGAGGTGAAAAGGAAGCACGTCAGGAGAATTAATAAAAAGGGTTGTCATATTTCTGCCAGGGATAATGAAAGGAAATATGTCTTTGTGGTTAGCAAGTTCGTCACTTCCAGGATCCACTGGCTCATCATGCCTGGGGTAGTCTGGCTTTCCCAGGCTGTGCCAGCTGCCTGCTGGGTCTTGTGCTTGCTGAGCACGGGTGCCCTGTGAAGTTAGTCTTGAGTACCTGCAGGGCACGTGCAGCTCTTTGGAAGCGGTCTTGATGGTGTATCCTGTGCTGGGAAAAAGAGTTGGATTCTCACAGGTCTTTCTCTTCCATGTTTCCTGGGAGAGCTATCAATCAGGCAGGTTGGGTCCTTTGTCTCTTCTCCCACCCCGGTTTCCAGGACCTGTACCCTGAGTGCCTGTGGAGCAGTCCTCTGCAGCACCCAAGTGTCTCAGCTCTCTCCCTTTCCCAGGGATGATTCCATAGT
Source organism: Pachycephala philippinensis (assembly GCA_013397055.1). Lineage (NCBI taxonomy): Eukaryota > Metazoa > Chordata > Aves > Passeriformes > Pachycephala > Pachycephala philippinensis. The sequence continues at coordinate 1,751,097 of VWZT01008132.1, forward strand.
TCTCTTGGGATCTCTGCCCTCAGGGAACAGGCAGAATATTCTCATTTTAGCTTCAGGTATTCTCCTTTAAGACAGGAGTATTCATAAGCTAAGTACATAAGGAGAACAATATAGCGCATTTGAAATCATGTTGCAAATCTTTTGGTCTCCAAGCAGAGGCATGAGGGAGTCGTTTGTAGGGTGTCTGTATAACTCAAGCCTGGTATTCTCAAGGCAGGCGTTTAATTTCTCTTCTTCACCAAGTTCCCATATTGTGCTTGAAAAACACTGTTGAAAGGTGACATAAATGCACTGAAAAGCAGAGCTCTCCTCACCTGCATTTAAATAATAATGTAAAGTTAAGCCAGATCTTTTTGATTGTGTAACGCCCTCGCCCCCAGCTTTCCGTACTCACATTTCCTAATAACTTTTCAGTCTGTTGTGATATCTCTGATGTGACTTGTTGGGTCACGCTTGGGATCAGTAGCATGTATAAACTGAGTTGTTCTTTTCTATGGCTTCTGAGGATCTGCGTGATGAAGTGCTGAGAGCAGCACATCAGATGCAGACGTCATCTCCAGACACGAAAATAGGGCATGTGTCCTGTATCTTTAGAATCTTTGTGATTTTCATCTCTATTTTCAACCTATGACCTTGTAATCACCAATCAGTAGACAGGACAGTGCAGTGTTTGATTTGAAGAGACATTGTCCTGGTTGACTTGCATGGCATAGCCTTCCCAGGCAAGCTGTGGTGTGTTCAAGCAGCAAAACAAATGAAGAAAACCAGCATGTGTAGTGTTAACAGTTTTCTAAAAATGTCCATATTTTCTCTTGTGATGCCTAAGTATTCCTTCCCTCAGCCCTGCTTTGTTGACAGGCTGATTTTCCTCACTCTAGGTTGTCTTTGAGTACCTGATGTAGTGGGTAGTCAGAAATTTCATGGTGATACTTTTGTGAAAGATGTGTTTAGATGATGACATGTTCCTGAACAGAATTCACAAGTAGTGCTGTCAGACCACAAAGGGCCTAAAACCTTCTTGGGGATGAAGTAAATAAAGAGGGAATTTAAGTTCCCTCATTTGCAGTTTTTCATGTAGAAGCTGCATATTGCTGTATGTGTGAATATGGCATGAATATCAATAGCCAAATTTTTATTGAAGTGTGCTTAAAAATACCTAATAGCAGAAGGAGTTACTCTATTCTTTATCAGTTCTTTGAACAGATTGTCATTTTTCGTTGAGGCTCTGTATTTTCTGGTGATCTCTTTATTCCTTTGAAAGAATTGCTTGGAAAATAATTAGTGGACAATCAGTTTTTACTGAGAATGGAGAACAGTCGTTCAAGGCATAGATATTTCAGAAGCATATGTCTGGATTTGTACTGATCAGGGAATTGCTATTTTCCCATGTCAGGAGAAGTTTCACTAATGAAGGAGCACAAGTGTGGTCGTGATGGATGACAGCTGCCCTTTTGTTTCAAGTGACTTCAGCAGTAGCGAAGGAGGAAGCCAACTGATATGATTCAGTAGAGTAAAAATATGCTGAAATAAAGGTGAGGGCTTGTCAGGAGACTGTGGGGAAAGTGGGAAGCAGAAAAGAAAAACAGATACCTGAGTTGGTGAGAAAGTGTAGGGATTTTTTTATTTCTCTTTTAACATGGTAGCAGTACATTATTCAAATCTGAGTAGGGAATGTTTCTGTCTAACTTGCTGGTTTTCTTCAGGAAGATAGGTCTGATCAGAAGGCCAAAAAAACCTTTTTATGTGTCCCCTAACTGCTGCAGCTGCAGCTGCCTAAAGGAGGGAATGGGGCTGAGGTAATGTCTTTCTAAGAGGCTGCTGCAGCGAAAACATCAGAGTGGGTGGGAGGTGTCCCAAACCAGGAATCTGGCCCCTGTGGTGGTGGGGTTCACCCACGCTTGACAGGAGCTGAAAGAAAGACTTTTTATTTAAAACTAATAATTTTAATGTGAATGCTGTTCAGCTTATCACTTTGAGAGTCGTGAGAAGAGCCAGAAACAAGCTTTAAATCACAATTACATCATCCTATGCACAACTTTGCACATAGCAGAATTGCTGAAAGTTATTAAAACATCAGGGTAGAAAGTAGGAATGGAAAAAATTCTTTAGATAAAATGATTTGTCTTCCTCCTCTACCATCCCAATTAGAACTTTATCATATTCTTGAGATCTCTGTGTTTCAAATCACTGAAGTGATACTTACTGTACTCCATCTCTGTCACCATAATTGGTATCCGGCCTCATTCACTGATAAGGAAACTATCCCAGGAAGATTTGTTTGCTTAATTTCTTATCAGTACCCTGATTAGGTTACTCTGAGTGTTAACTGTTCTCCCCTGAATTTATTGTGTTTCAGATTGTTTTAAGCTACCTGTAGGTTTTCACTCATTTGTCCTGGTGCTTGGCTAGACTGTAGTAATATAGTTTTATTGCTTCTAACAGATCTGTAATAGAGATGTGGGACTGGAATGTCCTGAAACAGCAGTGACGTATGGAGCAGCGTGGAAAAATGACTAATGTGTGATGTGGAAAAATGACTAGTATCATACAGGTTTAAGGGAACCCTCTTTTCTGTCACCAGCACAGGTTATTGGTTTTTTCATATCTTAAAATCTGTGTTTGGTTTTACTTCCTCCATCTCAAACAGGATGTAGTAGGAGAAGAAAAGCTAACAAGAAAGCCAGCCTGTGTCATCAGAGAAATAGGAGAGTCTACAGTATTGCAGTATTAGTCAGTTGGAACAAGTGAAATAACTAAGAAGGGATGCTGGAAATCTGTGACATGATGAATGGTATGCAGAAGGTGAATAACAACTATTTATTTGTTCACCCTTAAAATGGCATTAATTAGGATGCTCAGTGAAATTATAAAGTGCAAGAAGTGAAGCACTGCTTTATGGGCACATCTTATTTAGTGTGGGGCTCACTGGCATAGAACTGGTGTGGAGGTCTTGAAAGAACAGCGCCGTTTAGTGAATGCTGTTACTCGGGGAAATCTGTGATCTCTAGAAGCCAAGGGGCTAATCAGGGGAAAGATTTCCCTATTTACATGCGGCCTAAGTCTTTGGTAAGACAGAAATTAATGAGTAAAATGGACTTTTGCACCAAGTATGCCATTGCCTCTATCCTCTTAGGCTACTGAGTTTGTTTGCCAGGTGTGGAAAGTGGTCAGTCCTTTGTCCCCTTCTTTGCTTCAGCATTCCTGCTAGCACTACCAGACATGAGGCTGACTGGTGGCTTGGGACCTGCCCAGTGGGTTCAGCTGTCACTGGCAGCACTGTGACACCTCACACTGGTTTGGGCTGGTAGCAGGTTGGTCTGTAGCAGGGGTGATGGCCCGTCCTCTGTGTGGGCAGCCCAGGAGACTGCTGATGCTCCTTGACCTATTCTATCTACTTACAGAGCTATTTACACAGTTGCAGAGGTGTAATTCTCCTATAATGCTCAAGGTCTTTTGGGTGATAAACTGATTGACCTCTTTATCATACTCCTTCAATAGTTGCTTTCCAAATTACTCTTAAGTAACTCTTTTTTGTAAGGTTTCCTGTAACACTGCTGAACGAAATGACAGGAGTCTGCTAGGAAACTGAGATACAAATACATAATTAAGGGCAGAAAAATTCCCATTCTAGACCTGTCTGTTTTCAGTAAGCCTGTTTTTTCTTGCCTGTTGTCACTTGGCATTCTTCTCACTGCTCATTATTTTACTATTTTTACATAATTCTTATTTTACAAGTGTCCCAAAACCACAGAGAGGTTTGGTCCACCCACTCTGCCCTTTGCCTAAAAATGCGGTGTGATCAAATTTGCATTAACACCTAGTCACTTCTCACGGTGTGCAATCCCATCTCCAGTGTGCATGCAGTGCAGGAAAATTTGGGAGGCAGAACTGTGAGTCATTTCACCACTAAGAAAATGTTCAAAAAGTAGCCAAAGGCAGTTGTTTTAAAGCCTGTGGAGCTCTTCATCTAGTTCTTACTGAAAGAAATGTGGTTCCTGAGGCTTCCATCATGCCTGCATGTACTCTGGGTGCCTTTGGGGCTATACTAGAGCCACCTGCCTTCAGATCATGTCAGAAAATGCTTGGCTTCCTGGAGGAGAACTGAGAGAAGATAAGTGGAACTGGAGAGACCCTATATTGTGGTGTGTTGCTTTGCCAGGCTTTCCACCCACTGTGCTGTAAACCCTTCGTGTAGAGCACAGTTCGTGACCTCGGCCTCACCACATGTGCAGGATGTGGGTTTAGCAGTACCTGTCAGATTTAATAGTTCATTGCAATTTTTTTCTTTTGAAGGTCTGAAATTTTTACTTTATTATTTTAAATCCTTATATGCACAATTAAAACATAGACTAGGTAAGACTTCACACTGTTCAAATAATTAAGATGTGGTTTTGAATTGCCCAAACCTGACTGGTAGTCAGGCTTAATGTATGGACAGTGTTCCAGTGGGGGGCAGGGGCTAGAAGAAAAAAGTATCCAAACACAGAATGTCAGATTTTGGTTTCAGGAGACGAATAAATTCACAGACTGTGACTGCTTCTTTTAGCCTGTAGCTAAACAGACTATACAACATATATTCTTGCACATAGGTGTGAAAGAAAAGTGTCTAATTGTTCAACTTTTTTAGGATTTATTAACGTTTCTTGACAAAAAAAGGACGATATTTTGTTTAATCTAAACTCAGCTTGTCTTTTGAACTTCTCTTTTTTTTGTCTTGCGGTTAGAGATTTTCAGCTATGTGTGCATATTTAGTTCACTCTTCTGTATTGTACCATGTTTGTTTTCGGGACCCTACTAAACAAACAGGCTCACAGTCCTGTCAACCAAGAATTAGAGCATATTAGATGTCTCCTGTGAATACAGTATTTCAGGCTATAACATTTCCCTGGATAGCATTTTTTAATCTCCAAACTTAGCAGTCAATGCAATTAGGAGGACCTGGAAAATACTGTATCTTTCCCAGTGGGAGAGAGAGGTGTCCTACCTCCCAGGTAGGAAGCTGTAGGGGAGAAAGTTGTCTGTATTGCTATTTTGTGTTTTCTTGTGCCACAGTGGCATAGTGGTTGCTGTCGTGGTCAGCTCTCCATTTTCAAAGACAAAGCTTTGGAACAAAAAATGTTTAGCTAATAGCAAATATTATAAGCTCTTCAGAGAAACTCCTTTTATTGCATGTTGTTATTTGTCCCATCTACACCCAGACTTAAACTTTTTCCCATTCAGCGGATACAAAATCTCTCTCTCTCTCTCTCTCTCTCTCTCTCTCTCCATCTCTCTGGCCTACTTTATTTTTATTCCCACTCCTCCAAGGTCTTACTGGTGCACGTCTAATTAGTGTGAGATTATTGCTTTTAACTGTTTCCTACCTTGTGTGCTGTTTAAGAGATAAGTAAGGGTAAAATATCTGAAAACTTGTCTACTTTTTCCAGGTAGACCAAATAATTTACTAGAAGGTGAAGTCTACCTTTCTTGTCTTTCTCCAGGGAAAGGTCACAAAAAGTTCAGGTAGTTTGCCTACATGGGTGTGATATGTAGTTGTAATTATAGTTATACTGGCCCAATTAAAGTATCCTGGTAGCACAAAACAGTGTGAACTCTGTAGTTGGCAGAGTTTCTTCAGGCAGGATTGTGTCATATTGGCCCTTTTATGTAGGTAATGGATAAAGAAAACATCCAGTATTTGTCAGTTCTTTTGTCTGACATGTTGTCATTGTGTTTCTGATGGTTTAATACTGTGCCCTGCTAATGCTGCCATTACTTATTTTTCCATACACTGCTTTCACTTTGATCAGCAGAAGGTGGTGTGACAATGGTGAAAATACAAATGGTCAGAAAAAGGCAGTAAGAAAGCTAATTTTAAAAGTTTCACTGTGGGTGTCCAGTCTCAGAGATGAAGTATCTGAGATCATTGAGTGATGCTGTGTCTCAAAATGCTATCAGGGAAAAGCCTGCATCATCCTGGTCTTCCTCTTCCTCCCACTGTCCTTCTTGCTTTGTATACCATGTGCATGTACTTAAATTGTGTGTGTTTGGTTCCTACGTGCTTTCTGCCTCTGTTGCCTTATCTGTAGTGTCCCTAACCAGTGCATTTCTCATGACTGCATCCCTGGCAGGTAGTGGGTGAGATATGCCAGTAGTAACACCTGGATGCATGTTCAGGGCTCTTGTTAGTCTCTTCTGACTGAGGGAGATGGTCTCTGACCATGTAGCCTCTGGAAGACACTGAGGCAGCCCCACAGCCTTAATTTTGCCGTGGATACAGGCCAGCAGAAAGGTCAGGTGCAGCACACTGGGCCCCTCCTTGTTTCTTGTGTACATTACAGTGAGGCAGGCAAGTCCTCGCCCTTCCTTTTGCTATCTGCCTCTTGCTGTCTGGAAATAGCAAAGGTTTCAGCAAAGCCTGAATGCAAGTCAGAAGCCCTGGTCTGCCATTCGCCGTCCTTTCCTCCCTGATCTTCCAGAGCTTCTGGCTTGGACCACAGGAAGTGTCCTCCCAGCAGTGTCTCCCTGCTCCTGGTCCTGGCTGCTGGTTTTGCTGGGCGTAGCCTTGCCTTGTCTTCTCGCCTGTCCCCACCTCGTCCGGGCTGCAGCAGCCTGCTGGAAGCAGCAGGACCTTTTTAAGGGCTTGGGGGTGGTCAGGCAGGGAGAGCCATGAATTGCCTCCTGGCACCCCATCCCCACTCCTGGAGCTGGGGCTGCATGCTGCCCTTGCCCCCACCAGGTATGCAGGTCTGGGCTCCGGGTTTGGAGGGGAGCCCCGTGGGGCTGGGGCTGGGGCTGGCTGGGCAGCTGCATCCTCCCTGAGCCTTGGCTTTGCTCACCCACTGCTGCCATAAGAATTGGAAATCTCTACCCTGCTTGTGCTGCTGACAGCTCGCGAGTGCCTTTTGGGTCCTGCTAGGGTTTCTGCAGCTGCAGGGAGTTTGGTGTATTGCAGCTGATAGAAAAGGTCTTCTGCACAAGTTTTCTGCTTTCTCATGCTTGGCTGTATAAATGCATGCTTTGCAGGACTCCTGGCACACTTTTACCTTCAGAGTTTAAAGTAGTGTTTAAATATAATGTACTTGTGTTGAAGTGGTGATTAACCAGTGTTTGTTGTGGTTGTACCAAGGCAGTAGCAGTGTGTACATTCACCTGACAGTACAAAGTGCTTGTATCCAGCAGCTGAATTGTGTAGGGATCACAGAAGAAACCAGGGGGGCAGTTGTGTATTGATATGGTATCATATATACATTACTCTTGCAGAGTTCCTGAACCATTACTAAATCTGCTGTACTTGATGAAGTTTTCTTACCTTAAAATGTAATTTTAAGGCCTAATAGGCATTTTTAATGTGTCCTCTTGTTCTTCTTCACAGCTGCAATTTGCACACACTGTAGATCTCTTTCAAAACCTGCTGAAAGGCAAACATCTTGACAGTCAATTACTTGATTTTTTTTTTCTCTTTAGATGGCAATCAAAACAAAACCAATGAAAAGAAAGAGAAGAAAATGGTTTCTCAGAAACCCCACGGTACCATAGAATATACAGTAAGTACTGGTGTGTGGTGTGTTCATACCTGCTTTTTGAAAATGGAGTTGTTGAGGTTGAGAGGGAGGCAGTGGCACAAAACTGAAAGCACTAATACTTTCTCAGTTTGCCCCTGTCTCAATAGGGATTGCCCCTATTGATACCATTCAAATACCACCATGTGGGGAGAACTAGGGTCATGTCCTGAATCTCTGTTCAACCCAGGTTCTCCGCCTCTTGCAGCTGCCAGTTCCATTTTTATTTCTGCATTATGGCTCTCTAGTAGGGCAATGGTTTTGTTATTCTGAAAAATACTCCCATTCTGCGGTGTTGCTTAGGTCATCAAGCAGTTGACCTGTGCTTGATGAGATCTGTTTCTCTAAGCTGGAGCAGGGCAGCAGTGTGCTAGCTCTGCCCAAAACGTCTGTGTGAGCCCTCAGTGCATTTCACTCTCTACCACACAGAGCCTCTGTGGAAGGTGGTGTCCTGGCTGGGAACTGCACAAATGCCTGACGTGCTGTGGCTGCTGGAGGTGTAGTGAACTTTGCAGTGTGTGACCTTCTCCCCCTTGCCAGACCAGTTCTAAATATGGTTGTGCTGCTTTAAAGTTTTAAGAGAAAAGGAGAGGGACATCTGTAACACTTCTACATTTTATCTACTGGATAGTGTGAGCGAATACTTCTGTCCTTTTTTTTGATACTGGTTTATCACTTAAGCTATTAAATAGATGGAGTGTTGAGGTCATTGAGTCTATTCCCTGCAAACAGTCTGTTAGGTGGGTTTTAGTTCATGTGTGGTGCTTTGTTCAGTATGGTATCTTAGTCATCAACTCTTTCTTCAGGCTGGAAATCAGGACACCATAAACAGCATAGCATTAAAGTTCAACGTCACCCCAAACAAGCTTGTGGAGCTCAATAAGCTTTTCACACAGACAATTGTGCCAGGCCAGGTAAATCTTTTACTTATTTGGGGGTCTTTTAATACCTGAAACATGATTATTTGCTATGTATTTAAAAGCTTTTTACTACTTACATGTATCTTCCAGGTACTTGGATACAAGAATAATGGACGGTGATTTAAAGCCCTCCCTCAAAGTGAAACTCTGTAGATTATTACTTGGAATTGATGTGGGGGGGAAGCTTTGTAATTGCCATATCTGACTTGTTATTTATGTACCATTACTAAAGCTTAAAGATGACAAGCTCAAGAAGATAATACAGCTGTTGCAAGGGAGTTGGATTCTTGGGAAGTCTGGATAAATGCAATCTATAATGCATTAAAGAATTAGAGAGTTAGATACAGAAATTGAAATGGCTTTGTGCCATTATGTTGGGTATGAGTCAGTCTCCTGTAAGATGAGAAATAAATGGGGAGAGACATTTTAGGAGACTTCAGGACTGGAAATGCAAGTGTGGAGACTAACACCTGGTTCATGAAGAGCAGATCTCTACTTCTGCTTCACAGTCATGAGGAGATGGAAGTGTCTTGATTTGCAGATAGGGAAACTGAGGCACAGAGAGATGGTGTGACTTGCCTAAGAATACCCAGCAGACAAAAGCTAGAATAAGGAAATTAGTTTCATTAGTTTCATGTTTTTAAGGCATACATTGCAGATATGAGTGATCAGTATTGTGTTATCTTTCTAATAGAATGTAGTGAATAACCTTTTAAAGCTTGTTCCTCACTGTTTTGAAATACCTGTTTGTATTTAGATTCTCTTTGTGCCAGAAACAAGTGCTGGGAGGCTGTCTTCTAGTCCTGGTGCTCCTGTTTCTCCTTCATCATCAGATGCTGAATATGATAAACTCCCTGTAAGTCAAACATGGTTCACTGGTCTTAAACTCTCAAAATATTTTCTGATTCTGAAGCTGAGAATCCAGGCTGTGTAAATAGCATTTTTTGTTGTGTTGACAGGCCTTGTGTGTCATGTATTGTGTAAAAAGAGTTTGCTGTACTACCAAATTTACCATGTCTCAAAAATACTTCAAATAAAGAGAATTCTGGGTGTGGAAACGCATTACAAGTTCAGTTGGGCCCTGAGTCTATCAAAGCTACTGAAAATAGTGTAGTGCATAATCTTTAAATAATAAAAAGCTAAATATGAAAAAATTATTTATTGTTTCCTACTGGAGATTTTTACACTGCTCTGCAGTCCAGAGCCTTGATCCTGCACTGGCATCCTTGAACAGGGAGGCTGTTGGTTTAGTCTGAGCAGTCAGTTGCTGTCTAGTTAAACAAGTTGTGGTGGTACCCATATACAGACTTGTCTTTGGACAAGGCTGCTGGATTTAATCTTTGTGAAAGGCCTCAGCATAGCTGATCTTTCATATTCTTTAGAAGGGTGATTGGCCATAATGATTTTTAGGTAGTGCCTTCAGGCAGGTTTTCTGCTTTAACATCTGCTGAGGTTAAAGTAATTAGTCATTTCAAAGACATCACTAATCAAAAGTGGAGAGAAGCTTGGAGTGAATAATTGTGTTTAACCTTACCCTTATGCCTCTGCATGGGGAATCACACTGGTGCTCTGTGAGCAGAGGTCTTCAGTGTAGATGATGTATCAGGGCAGGCCCTCTCCCTAATGAGAGTGCATAATTGAATTTTGGTGAGCTGACCTGCCTTGGTGTTTTTTAATTTCTTGCCTCTTATTTATATGGCATTTCTTTTAAGGTTACAAGGGGTTTTTTTCAACACAGGATACTGTGGGAAATGTACATATATAACTACGTACGTGACCATTGCTTTTCTTCCTTAAGCAAAAGGAAAATAATTGTTTGAACCCAGCCTTTTAGTTTTCAAAAGCCCAGAAGTATATGATTCTGGTCCTGTTGCTTCCTTCAAACTGAACTTTTTCTTTTCTAAGGATGCTGATTTGGCAAGAAAGGCTTTCAAACCAGTGGAGAGAGTGCTGTCCTCTACTTCAGAAGAGGATGAGCCTGTGGTTGTCAAATTTTTAAAAATGAATTGTCGTTACTTCACAGATGGTAAGGTAGGTGGAACTTGACTTTTGGACATTGTTTGAGATTCTCTTTGGATAAATGAGAGATGAATACTGGGGGAGTCAAATGTGCTTCATGTTTTTAAAGAATGTAAAAGTTATGTTGGCTTTGTCTATTACTGCCGTGTTTGTTGGTACTGTGATAATATGCTGTATAATTTTGTTCTCTTGGTTACGTGTTGCTAGACACACAGAGAGAACTGCACTTCAGCGTTATGATGACATGTCAGGATTAGTTGTCCACGTCCATCAAATTGAGCAACAGCTTTATAAAACGAGTACAAACCAATCCATTTCATTTATGACATGAAGATAAATTTTAACTGTTTCCAGAGCAGTGTTTCCAAATACGTTTATGTTGCTTCTGCACTTGCTAATGAATGTTGTGCAAGCCTAATAAAAGGATAAATATTGCATTTTACAATCTTTTCTTTCTGTTTCTTGTAAGCATTCTTGTAACATATGCCAGGAGTGTAATTCTAAATTACAGCAACTGTTTTAGAAGCAAAGGCACAAAGTTTGGGTAGTATTTTAGCCTTCTTCTCAAGGTTACAAGACACTGTCTTCCTGAACTGCCTGCTTTGATATATCTGTCCTTGTTGACTCTGGTTTCAGTTAGCTGTCTGCATGTTTGGGTTTTCAAGTTCTCTGGAATTTATAACACTGGATATGCTAATCATTGTCGTTTCAACATTTTTTTTCCCTTAGTCCTGACTTTTGTAAGATGGATGTGTTTACACCTACAGTTTCTGGCTTCTTTTTGCATTGAGTGGATGTAGACTGTACTTAACAACTCTGCAATTTTACAGTCTGCTGTTTGGTAGAACATAATAGAGAACTACTTGATGTCTCGCATGTAAATTAGGGCAATGCTGTCACTTTGCTATGTGATGCTTGTTAGGTGCAGAGGATACGGGTTGCCAATTTTATGGCTGCAGGACAGAAAAAGTAATTTGCGGTCAGAGCAATCAAAAATGAGATGGCTTCTTTGCCAGTGTAGCTAAAATCCCTTGTTGCCTTGCTTCCTGCAGTGGCTGAGTGGGAAGTACAGCCTACTGATGTATGGTCTTCTGGCTTCTGCGAGAAGCCTCTGCACTTTGTTTTGATTCTGTCATCCAAGCACAAACCAAGCTTGTCGACTGAGTCATACAAGAGAAGCAAATGGAAAATGTGAACAGATTTTGCTTTATAAAGGAGCAGGCATTCTTGTGGTCTTTTACCTGCCTATTCATGAGCCTTCCTTGGCTTGCCTTGCAGATGACCTTGGATAATTAGTAGTATCTGCAGTGTAAGTCATTCCAGTTCATCTGTGTGTCCTGTTTGTCAGATACCATGATTTACACACAGCTTCTGAGTTGGTGTGGTGAATTTTGTAGTTCATCTGGAGGAGAGGGTGCAGAAGCAAGACAGTGGAAATCTTCTTTTCAACCTTGAAAAATGGTCAGTTGTCATGGATTGATGCTGAATAGTGGCTGATGCAGCACCCTTTAATTAAATCCATGGCCAGAGCACATTTTGAAGAATTAAATGAGTCCTCTACAGCTGTGCAGAATATGCTTGGACCAATGGTAGGAGCTGTTTCTAGGTTGGGAAGAAGCTGTCTCAGATCCCTGTGTGGAGAAGCTTTTTACATATACCTCTGGGAAAGTAGATCAAGGGAACCTCTAATGTAGCTTAGCGTAGTAACCTGGATGTTTCCGTGAGTAAGACTGCATTCAGGTGTGCTGCTTGCATGTAAATTTGTGGATCAAATTAAGGTGGCTGCATCCAGAATAAAATGCTATAATTTTTTTTTTTAAGTAAATCCACTAATCTGTTTTGTCTGAGATTGATTAGCAATTACATTTTTAGCTTATAGCAGCCAGCACTGAAAGATTAATAGTTCAGATGTGCTTCCTTATCAGCCAGGAGCTTGGATGTCACTAAGAAATTTTTTTCTTTGCTCTCCTTACAACATCTGACTTGATGCAATTGGAAACCAAAGTATTTTGCTAGCAAACATTGCGTGACACAGTATAAAGAGGCAGGAAAGTGGTTTTGCTTTTTAGGATAGTAGCCTAAAATCCAATACCCAATGATAAGTGCATTACATGTGATGTGCTGACTCTTTCTTCTCCTGTTTTAGGGCGTTGTTGGAGGAGTCATGATAGTAACTCCAAACAATATCATGTTTGACCCACATAAGTCTGATCCTCTGGTAATTGAGAATGGCTGTGAAGAATATGGGCTCATCTGCCCCATGGAGGAGGTTGTCTCAATAGCTCTCTACAATGACATCTCTCACATGAAGATTAAAGATGCATTGCCATCGTAAGGAGTATTCTTCCCTGAACTTACATTTGCAGATTTTCAGTAAGGGTCACGGAAAAGGGCTGGGGGAGAGGGGAATGGAGGGGAGGAGTTTTACTGAGCAGAGTAAAGTGCCAGCAAAGGAATGATTCACTTGTGTTGTTCTTCCACTTTCTCTTTAGAACGCTAAAGTGGCCTTAAAACAAATGGGTCATGAATGTGAGAACCAAAGTGCAAAGGAGACCAGTACAAACCAGTAATTAATAAAAGCATTTGTGGTGTGCCATGGTTGGGCTCTTGCACTGACCTGTCTCTAGGGCTGTTTCAGTGGATGTGAAGGGGTTTAGATTTGGACCATTACTGTGCTACCAGGACTGTTCTCAGAGGAGTATTTGAACCTTTTGAAGATAACAGCACCTTAGCTGCCATCTTCAGGACTTAGAGAACCAGCAGTCTGTGGAATACTTTTATCTCAGAACCAGAAATGCATGGATAGTTATACTCTATAATACATAATAGACCTTCTGGGGTGGGCTACTTTCATTTATGCGCAGACCAGGCACTGCTTATCTATTTGTTCTAAGCAGGGTTTTGTTCTTATAGGCAATACCTGCTTAATCAGTGACATTCATTGAATTCCCTCCCTTTTCTCATTTCAAGAAAAACTTTCCAGATACTTGTTACACTCATTACTGGAGTGTTTAATAACTTCTTAGTAACTTTTAAGTCATGAGGATGTTGTATTTTCATTCTCCTCAGACTTTTTAGTAGTAACAAAAAACTCAAGTTTTATGCTGATATGTTTTTTTTGGAATTTTCCATTTTGAAATGTTTTATGATTGTCATGCTTTAAAAAGAAATATTTGGGGAAGCCTGCATTCAAACAGTATGTTTGAATAATAGAGACAAATAAAAGAAGAAAGCTACTAACTCTGTTGCCTGTTACTGTTTTGCAGTAAACATGTTCAAACAGGATACATCTTACCTCTGATTTGTTTTTCTCAGAAATACATTTGTACTGGCTAGGGAAGCATGGATGGTTGTAGATGTTGACTCATTGTCAGGTGTGGGAAATTACAATATTCATATGATTTGAATTAAATTCCAGCGGCTAAATACATGTCCTGTGGTTTTTTTGTTACTGAACTTCTGATGACTTGCATGTTCTTATTATATGTGTAACATTTATTCACCCACATGACATATTCTGCCAGGTGGTTTACTCATTTTATTTTGGTAGTATACTTTTTTTCTCCATTGTCTTTAAAGTCACTTATTTTCAGCATTGTATGTTTATTTTGGAGAAAGTTATTTTTTGTTGAGTTTCATGGTTTAAGTTAAGTTGATATTTAGTTTTTCTTTTCATTTTTTTTCTGTTTCCATTTTGCTTTTAACATCGTATGTACATCCATCATTTCCCCTGACAGTGACATACCAAAGGATCTTTGTCCTCTGTACAGGCCAGGAGAATGGGAAGACCTGTCCTCTGAGAAAGATATCAATCCTTTCAGCAAATTCAAATCCCTTAGCAAGGAAAAGAGGCAGCAGAATGGGGATGCATCCATTGCTCCAGGTGCCAAACAGATAAAGCCCCCAGATAAGGAAAAGTCTGCTGATTTTGAAGTTCTTCAGTCATCGGAGAGTACGGGCTCAATCAAATCAAAGTCTCTGGAGTTTCCCAACAACATCACTGCCACTGAACATTTGGAAAAGTTTGATGCGGATTCATGTACCAAGGACCCTTCCAGGGAAAAAAATGCTTCAGATACCAAAGAAAAATCCCTTCTAGGAGAAGGAGAGGATGACTTAATTGAGCTGGAAAAGACATCATCTCGTATGGATAGAGGGTTGGACAGGAAAATCTCAGTAATGGAAGGCTTGCTGGCTGACCCCAGGGACTTGAGAACTAAGCAGCAGGTAACCAAACCTACTACAGAAGTCCAGGAGCACTTGACAGTTGATTCCTTGGAAAAAAAGGACAGTGTTGAACCTAAAGCTGACTTAGACTTAGAGCTGTGTGAAAAGCAAGATGTTATTCCAGAAGTAAACAAATGTGTCAGTTCCCCGACAGGTAAGGTGGAGACTGAATTGGACACTAAGAAAGAGCTAGAGAAAGATAAACTTATTGAATTTTACCTCAATAAAGATGGAAATGGGTCTCAGTCATCTGAAGACTTACACAAGGCTGAAATCCAGAAAGGTGAAAACAATAAAGCAATTGGCATAGACCTTACACTTAGCTGTTCAAAGTCCCAAGCTAATGAAGTCCATACAGTTAAAAGTATGGAGCTTGATTCCTGCTGTGTTGAAAGGAAAGCACCTTCATTAGAGATCAGCTCAGCAGCAGCAGAGGAAAAGGATCTGAAAGAGTCTGTGGACTCTTCATTAGTACCAGCTATAGACAAGACCTGTCAAGAAACACAGTTAGACAATCAATCAGAAATCAGACTGTGGCTGCTGCAGAAAATTCAAGTGCCAATTGAAGGTAGGTCTCTGGTTATCCTTGTTTCCTCTGAGACTTGGACAGCATTATGATGGTAACCTTTGAATTGACAGCCTTCTGCTCTAAATTTCCTCTTTCTGTAATACGTGGTCTCTTTTTTTACTCTTCGTGCATTTCAATTTTATATTACCTGCTGTCTTCAAATTCTCTAAGTTTGTAGTTTGATAAGTAGCTTGTGTGCTCTTTCCACATTCAGTGATCACTGTTTCTATAATCTTATACTTCTGTTTGCTGGTTTTAAGAAGGACAGTGAAATGTCATCCAGTTTCAGTATTGACAGGGACACTTCATGGCCTAGGAATTGTCACTCCATGCTGGTAACCGCTGTTGCCTCATTGAAGCCTGTCACTGTGTTTCTGATAGTATCCAAAGTAATAGAGCACTGCTGTGGAAGGGGGTACCAAAGTATTCCTCACACTACTTGCATGTGTCTGATATCTCTCATGCTATGGAAACCCTTAAAGTGATAAACAGGAATACATGTATAGCCCTACTGACTGATCACTTTTTTCCTGACTGATCATTGCATTATCAGAAATAATTCAGGCTGTTCCAGGAAAGCACATAACAGAATGAAATCTCTGTTCAGAGCATGTGCACACATATTACCATTTCTATGGCAGCCCAGTGCCTCTAAGCACTACTCTGCCCTGGAGTGTTGATGCTTCTCTCTGGGTAATTTAATGAACCAGTGGACATACCTTGATTCACATCAGGTGGTGGGGGATGGATAAAGTGGAAGTCTTTATTTTAAGAACAGTTGTTCTTAAAATGAATTTTCCTTTTTTTTTGTAAGGGTTTATGTCTCGCTGGTTGTATTTGGGTGTATGGGTACGCCTAAAACAAAGGCAACTTAAGTGTGATTGAGGCTGTAGTTTAATAAGCAGGTTTTTTGTCACACTAGCAATTTAAGGAGCTTAAACTGCTTCTAGGCTTGGCCCTGTCTTATACAGACAAAAAGGGTGCTTATGTGGCTGTGTGACCGACAGAGTTGAGAACTGATTGGGCTTTTTGTGTGTGTGTGCCTGCAAGATTATCCTTCAACTGGATGGGTTTTCTGGATCCAAACATCTCCCCTTTATTTGCCTGCTTCATGCTGCAGGCAGCACCCAGCCTGGTCATCTTGCCTATGTCTTTACAGGGCTGTTCTGTACATAGCTGTACAGCTGAGGGGGATACAGGCTGTGACAAAATGGGAATAAATGGCCTCAGTTTAGGATGAACGTGGTTTTAGTAAACCAGTTGTGCTGTTGAAGTCAGGTGTAATTCTGTGTATGGTGCCTCTGAGTATTCCTTTGCACAAGATTATTAATCTTTGTCACAGTGTTTTATCAGCTGCAGTATTTGTACTTTCCTGTAAACAGACCATTTCTCTCGTGTCTTGTTCAGATATGCTTCCTTCAAAAGAGGAGAAGAGCAAGACTCCTCCAATGTTTCTGTGCATTAAAGTAGGCAAGCCCATGAGGAAGTCCTTTGTGTCTCAGAGCACGACCATGTCTCAACAATACAGTAAAAAGATAAAGCAGCCAGAGTACTGGTTTGCTGTTCCTCGGGAAAGGTAAGCTGCACTCCTGTTAGCACAAAAATGTCTGTCTGTTACTTTTTAAATGTGTAGAGCTTTCTAGAGTTGAATCTGACATTCCCTACATGGTCCGAGGTGGGAAGTGCAGCAGGGATGCTGAGGGGTGCCCTCACTTCATTGCATGCCAGCGACATAAAGCAGTGTTTGTTGCTGGTCTAATAGGGCTCTCAGTGGGAAGGAAAAAGGGCTCAGGTGCCACTTGAAGATGGAAAGAGTGATATGTGTGCAGCTAATATGTGATAAAAGAACTGGGAGATGATCGGGGTTCCAACTGTAGTCTAGGAAGTAAGGGAAAGGGGGAAAAGGGAGCAGTGGCTGGAGAGGCATGGAATGCACTAAGGTGTCAGTGCTAAAAAAAACAGCTATTTCACCTGAGGAAAGGGCATCATGTGGGAAAAGGGAGACACTCCTAACTAAACAGGTGTGAGTATTTCTGTCTTCTGTCCCATTAAAAAATAGTCCCTTTGCAGTAAAATTGAGGAACATAAATGTTTTCCTGTAGGTGTGTATTAATGCATAAATAGTACTCTAGAAAAAAGCAAACAACAAACTAGAAAAGTGGAGGTCTGTGATTTTCCACATAGATCACCCAAGAATTTTCACTGGCTGTCAAGAATCAAATATGTGATCCTTTTCTTGACAGAAGGCAGCTAGAGCAATTCTCTGGTCTCTTGATGAACCAAAATCAGTGATTTTGGTAAATTAGATACCAGGAAGGAGGAATCTGGGCTTGTGATCCATCTCAGGTGTCTCTTTCAGATGCAGTCAATTTTTTAAAAATAATTTTTATGTAATAATTTTAATTTCAAATATGTAGCATGTGTGTTGATTTAAGTGTTTATATTTTATGGAGTTTAAAAAGGAGTGTTTCGATTGTCTATAGTAGTGTGGAAGTTGCTGTCCTAGAGTTCTTCCTGGAGGAGAGGGAGAGGTTTAATCCAGCTGGAATGTGGCCCTTGGGAGAGTAGCTGGGTAACTTTTGGTTTGCTTGCTATCTGCGGATCCCAGTCCTTGGCTCCTCAGGGATTGCAAAAGGGTAGATTCAGAAAATTCTAGGTTGAAGTGTGAGTAAATACTTGAAGGAGTCCGAGTGATGCTGTAATACAACACAAGGTCAGTTACTGCTTTGGGGATAGTGTGGCTAACAGTGAATAAAGCTGCTGAGCTGACTGACGTAGTCTCTAATCATTGCTCTGTGCAAGGGGTAAATCTATCAAGCTTCTTACCACAGAGTTGGAAAACAGCTTTTCTACTTGTCCTTTTATGAGCAGAAACTTTCTGAATGGTGAGCAGACCTAATCCATGTATAAACTGAAGTGTTGACAACTGAATTGTACTTCAGTTTTTATAACAAGAAAAAAGTAACTTCTGGAGTGAGCTGCTGCAGCAGCACCTGGCTGTGCTGGCTGACAGACCAGATCTTTGATGTCAGGGCTGCTGTTTGAATCTTGATCAAAAGTAGTGGTGAATGATTGGTTGTAAGATTGGGTCTTTTTGATGCTATTCATGCCTGTTTTAACACCACAGATTTGCATGAAAGATCAAGTAGAACTTGGAGCAGAAATCAAATGTGAGACCCACTCCTTCATATTAATGCAAGACATGTCTTTGCCTCTTGAACAAGACTGTGTTTTCTCCAAGCTCTTGGATGCTTTCCCAAAGCAAAACACAACACTTCCTACCTGCTGGGGATATTCTTGCATCAGTATTGTGTAGAATATAAACATGTGTTGCATCTTGAGAGTGCCATGAATAGTAGGTTTTTTGGGATAGCTTTGCAATGTATTTTAGACAAAATGTGAGATAATTGACTAAATTTAAAACTATTTGGAATGCAATTTATATTCATGTGTGAAAATAGCAAGAATGTCATTCCCATCTTGTTGGCCACAAAGCAGCATAAATAAAACACTTTGTCCAGTCCAGTCACAGTAACTTGTACAGCATCTTAATGCTTTGTAGTAATAAAAAAACCCCCAAAATCAAACAAACAGTCCAAACCTGGAGAGAGATTGTGAAAAAATGAGTCTGCATGCCTATATTTAGTGTAAGTTAAATCTTCCTCTGATTTGGTTTTAATTAATTTTTCCATGGTCATAGTGTTTGCTGTTAAAACAGTTTCTGTCATCAGTTGTGAAAATGGCTCCATTTTCAGCCTGGGCCCCATAGCCCACAGCTCCCAGCAGAGCTGCTCCTCCATCTGCAGCCTGCTGCTGCTTTCCAGGCCCAATACTTTTAAATTGATTTTTTTTAATTGGAAGTCTCTGGAAACTTTATTAATACAGAAAGAAGAACATTGAGGCTGATATTCTTTATAAAGGCTGTCACTAAATCTGAAGTCTCATTTGCCTTTTGTGCCTGCTGTAGGTGTTCTCGCTACGTGTGGCTTCCCAGGTGCCAAACGTGTCCCGGCACACGTCGCCCCCAGACCAGCACGGCGTGGCTGAGTTAATCAGTGACTGCAGCACTGCTTTGTGCTGCCTCCTTGCTCACAGCAGTGCTCACCTCAGCACGCAGAGGGGGTGCTGGGCATCCTGAGTTGCCTTATATACAGATCACTCAGTCTAGGGCAGCTTCTTGCCAGGTTCAGCTGAGCAGAGGGGCACCCATGCTTTTGGACACGAATAGAGAGACTGACTCTTTTGCTGGGAAGTTTTGCAATGGGTATAGCTTACAGTATTAGAGGGTAAGTCTGTGTGTGCTCCTACTATGTGGATTTATGTTTAAATGGTATGTAGATTTCCCACCCGAGTGGATTTTGAGTAGTAGTAGTTCAGTAATTAGGCCACACATTTCCTCAAGACCTTGCAGAGGAAAATGCCTTGCACTGAGACAGAGCTAGTAATGCAGAATTTCTTTGTTTGTAAATAATAGCATTGACTAGTTCCTCAGTCAAGAAGTAAATCTCTTTAATTTTCCATAGTGTAAATTTTGCAAACAGGTTTGATTTATGAATGGATAGTTTGCACTGAAGTTGATGTAAAAGACACTGCAGTGAGATCATGCTGCTGAGAGGGCATCCACTGTTTTGCAAGTTTCTTTCTTGAAAGCAGACAGATTTTCAAAGAGGAAAAGTAAGAGGAGTTGAGCCTTGCTTCTCTTTTTCAGTTTTAGTATCTTGCCCCATTGACTTCTTTGGTTTGGTTTGGGGAGTTGGGCAAGTTTTGGATTGGTTTTTGTTACTGTTTCTGTGGCATTTCCTTTTGTAGAGCAAGATACTGCTGGGTTGTGACTCCTGTTAGTGTGTAACACTGTGTGGTTAACACAGTTGAGGCTGGGACCTGGAAGAACTTGCAGCACAGCTATCTGGAGTCAGTACCTAGATGATGCATCCATGCAGTTACACAGGGCTTTGCATAAAGGGGCAATGATTAAGAGGATCCTGTTGCTGAAGGATCATTCTTCTGTGCACCTCTTAATGGAATGGAATAGGTAGCATAAAACTTAGATTTAGAATCCTTTTGAACTAGTCTTCTACAAGGAGAGTACTCTTAGACTCCTGATAATAAGATATCAAACTGTATAGAGGAAATCCATGAAAACCTGTTTGTATCTATGGCTTAATGTCGTATAATGAGGGGTCATAGAAGTCTATATAAGCTCATAAAAGCATATGAGGGCTTACAATACCTCAGCCCTCATAAGATTTGTGAAGAATCATCATTTAGTCAGGCACATTTATAACAAAGTTATAGGACTTCTCTGGATTAATTCCTTTCTCTGGGCCAGGAGCAGTGGTTGGGCTTAGAGCCTTTTGAATATTTTCTTTTTGAAGTTACTGACTTCAGGTTTCTATAGTTGTCTCTTTCCAAGTACTGTGTTTTATTGATGTTTCTCTGTTAGTGCATGATACACTCATAAGCGTGTGATCACCAAAGCAGCTATTCAGTTCTAGGATAAATTTTCTCGCAGCTGTCAAGTTGGCTGTAAGAAAGTTCCACATGAAGTGGTTTTTCAGTTTAAAAATTGGCTCAAATATTTTCGATTGTGAGCTTGGAAATACCAGTGTAGCATAATGTTAGAATTTTATTAGCAGAGCATCCCTTTTCAGAATGACATCACCTTTATAATCACCTATTTCTGTTTTATACTGCTGCTTCTTAAATCTGGAGTGTCTGGATTTATTTATCAACTTTCCATTGCAGAGGAAAAACTTAGTTATGTATTACTTAAACTGAGCATATACAAGTCCATGGGGCCTGACAGGAAGCATTCTGAGTATATTGAGGAAGTTGGTTGATGTTATTACAAAGCTGCTTTCTGTCATCTTTTGAAAGGTTGTGTTCACCAGGAGTGTTCCTTAATAATTGGAAAGACAAATGCTGCAACCATTGTCAGAAAAATGGAGGAAAATCTGTGGGAGGACAGGACAGTCAGCTTCACCTCAGTCCCTGGGAAGAAGGTCCTTATAGACACCATTTGCAAGCACATAGAGGGAAAGAAGTGATCAGGATCAGCTGTCATATATTTACCAAGGGCAAATTGCTTTTCTACCAACCACATAACTTTTCTGTTTGAGATTGCTAGCTCCTTGAGCAAGGGATTGTTGTTTTACCATCACATTACTAAGGCTTTCAACACCATCTTCCCTAGTGTCCCTGTAGCCAAACTGGCATGATGTGACCTGGACAGGTAGACTGCAGGTGGCTGTAAAATTGACCAGACCATTGGGCTCAGAGGGTTGGTACTTAGTCTGAGTGGCAGCGAGGTACGAGTGGTAGTCTTGGGGACTGATGCTGTTTAATGCCTTCATTGGTGACGTGGACGTTGAGACAGAACTCACCTTTGTCATTTTGGGGAATGACACAAAATTTGGGGAGCGCTCATAGTTGGAGCGCAGGGCTACTGTTCAGAGAGGCCTCAGCACAACGGGCTGACAGTTCAGAAAAGGCAAATGCAAAAGCTGTGCACCTGGGATGGAGCAGTCCCTGCAGCAGTAGGGTGGGGACAGGTGGCCTGGGGAGTAGCTCTGTGGAAAAGGAGTTGGGGAAGCTGAGAGCAAACTCAGCATGTCAGTGGTGTGACCTTGCAGTAACAAAGGCTACACTTCTTGCTGGCTCAAGTAAGGAAGAACAGCCAAACAACCTGGGTGGTCATTATTCCCCTCTTCCTTTTAGACACTTGGTTAAAAAGTGGAGGGGAGGGGACAAGAAAAAGAAAACATAGGATGGCATCAGACCCTTCTCAGATCATGTGCTGCATGCTTTGGAGGAAATTGTGATTAGATAAAAGAGAAAAAAAACCCAGGAGACTGGCTATGTATGGAGAACTTGTAGAATCACTGTTGGAGATTTTCCAACTGCAAATGGACAAGAATGGGCAGCCTCCTCTAACTTGGAACTTAGCTCTGCTATAAGCAGGAGCTGGCCTAGATGATCTCCAGAGGTGGCTTAAAACATAAATACATTCTGTGATTCTGAGATAAAAGTGTGCTGCTCTCCTTCATCCACCTGCACAAATGTGCTTTCAAACTGATCTTAGCCAGACAGCAGCAACCACTATTTTATTGTAATTTCTTAGGGATTTGTAGGAATTAAGTAGTTAGCTTTCCAGAGTAGAACTACTGTATGTAAAATACACAGTGCTCAAGTCAATTGTCTCTTTCAGTTACAGCTCAAATTAGTTAGCAAAGAGATGATCAGACTGCTCTTCCTGAAGCCTCTATGAGCAATGCTAATTTATTCCTTTTTCATTATTTCCATGATGAAGCAAAGTAAACCCTTTATTCTTTTTGTAGACTCATTTGAAAAAATCTGGAATTATACTAGTGACCCTAACAGATTGTAACAATGCTGAAATGGTATTTTAAGATTATTTGTGCATACATATAAATCCAAGTAACTTGAAATATAGGGAAGGAAATGTCTAAATTTCCCTGAGGTTTTTTCTCTTTTCTATTGATCCAGGCATTGCTGGACGTAACTTTCTGGTGAAAAGCTGGAGAAAGATCCAGTGTCATGAGCACTTACTATCTTTCTATCTGCTCTCTTTACTGTGGGTCTGATTTTTTTGTTGGCAATTCAGCTTCTTGTATAGTGGATCCACTGTTGTATTCCTGTTTGAAATTGCATGTGTTCATTTTAACTTTAACTTACTACATGAATTCCTTCTTCAGAAATTGTTTCACCGTTTGTTATGGATGTTGTCAAGGAACATCTCTTTAAAGACAGTGGCTGAGACCTGGCTACATTTATGGAAGAGCATGTGCTGCTGGTACTATATCATTATCAAAGCTGTCGGTAACAGCTTATTTTCATAATGCTAAGAGAATGAAGATTGTTTTGTGGTTAGCCTCTATAACTTTTAAAGGGCAGCCAGAACTGTGGTGTAGACATCACTGGTGATCTCATGGCTTGTTTTATGCTGGAGGTCAAGCTAAATGGATAAAGTGAGTGTTTTATGGAGTTAACTTTTGTGAGTATGATGTAATATCAATCAATTTGACTTCTTAACATGAATTGTGTGGGACTGGACAAGCCACATTGCTTTACCATGATGCTTTGGCCTTGCATATAGCAAAGGGAGGAGAAAAATACATTGTGGGGAGTGAAAGCAGAGAAACCTTGAAGTGGTTCAGGCTGCCAGGTGGAGGGAGCTTGTGTGGTAAGTGAGGGTGGAGGTACACAGGTATCCTGTTTGTGTGATTGTCCCTGCTTTGTCATTGGGCAAAACCTCTGTGCTACATGACAGTGTTGTGTTCATGGACCACTGAACAATGGTTGTCTCCTCCTCTTCTCTTCACAGGGTGGATCACTTGTACACATTTTTTGTTCAGTGGTCACCTGAAATATATGGGAAAGATGCCAAAGAGCAAGGTTTTGTTGTGGTAGAAAAGGAGGAGCTTGACATGATTGACAACTTCTTTAGTGAGCCCACTACTAAAAGCTGGGAGGTGAGTGCTTTCTGCCTTTACATGAAGCTTGTGCATATCAAGTACGCATCCTCTGCTAAGAATCTCAGCAGTTGTTCTTTTGAGGATTTTCATGGTGTTTCTTTATAACAGTTGCTGCTTCATCTAGAGGTCTCCTTAAGGCTTGTGTCTGTCTCACAGATGTACTCATATTCCTTCAGTCCTCCTTTCTTCTCTCCCTAGAAAGAGCAGGTAAACAACTGGGAGCTCTCTGGTGTGCAACCAGCAGAAGTTGTGTAAATATTTTTGCAAAGCTATACAGGTGTATGTTGTCAGCATTGCTAAATTCCTAATGTATTTCCTAATGTATTTCTATGCTATAAATAAAATCTTCAAACTGTATATATGCATGTAAACATCAGCCCAGACTCCTGTGTGGTGGTTGAAATGGATTGGTGTGTGGTGATGTGCCAGACCCTTGCTTCTCTGGTGCACACAGCAGTACTGTTTGAATATTGGGTGTAAGTGGGATAAGTTTTATCATTGGACTTTGGCTTTTTCATGTGTGGTCTTTTGCAATCTGTTTTAACCACTTGGCATGCCTGTGCTTGTTATCTCTTCTGCATACAAAGCCTAGTTTCTAAGGGAAATAAGCTTGCACACATTTAAAAAATCATATTTCTGAATGCTCAAACACTTTCTGTGCTAAGGATATGGGATAAATGAAAAAGATGAATCCTAAAGTGGGAAATAACTTGATGGTGATTTAAAAAGTTATCTGGTTATTTGTCTTAAACATAAACTTGTTTTCTTTAAATTCTACTTCCGTCT
>VWZT01008132.1:1775675-1851805 GCA_013397055.1 Pachycephala philippinensis
TTTTTTTTTTTTTTTTTTTTAGCATTTTTATCTTCAAAGTATGTTCTGTTGAAAAATGGAGCTTGGAAGTGGGACTTGTCATTTAAAATGAAGCAAATTCTGTTCCCAAGGAGCTAATATTTTTACAGTTTTGTAGTTTCTCGATGTTGGTGCTTTGTGAACTGAAAGATGGAAAAAAAAAAAAAGCCTTCCTTGTTTTGCTCAGAGCTGCGTGCAGTCATACATTGCACTAGATTTCACTGTTCAGTTATTTGCATGCCATTTTCATAAAACCAAAATGAAAGAGAGAGTCAGCGATCCAAAAAACAGATGTAGGAGAGATCTGGCCACACTGGGAGCTTGTCTCTCTCATTGTTTTATTTAGATATTTATTGGGAGGAAGAATTAGCTGGAAACTGCTTTTAAAGGTTTGTCTCTTTTATTTGTAATATATTCCAGCTTTACCAATTTAAAGTAGGTCTGCCAGGAAATCTCTATTGAATGAGGTCCAAATTTGGGCATGATGACTGTGAAAGTTTCACTCTCCCTTGCGGGGAAACAGAAACTCTAATTGTAGAGGAGTATATAAGCAATTTTATCACAGCATGCCATGGCCAGTAGCTGTCTGTCACACTTGGAGCTGAGAACTCTGCCACTAGAGCAGGGGTAGAGTAGTGGGTACTGCAAAATAAACTGCTAGATGATGAAACAGAGACAAAGGCCTTTGAATATTCGCATTCTTTACTATGCCAGACCAGACCAGGAGGAACCTTTTGTGGAGGTATGTTGAATTGTTTCCCATTTGAACAGTGTGGATGTGATGACAGCACTTCTGTCCTAGCAAAAAATGTGCTCTGTACTCAGGTGGGGGCATTTCCACCTCAGATATCTTCCTTCCTCAGACCTATAAAATCTTTGAAAGATTTTGTAGATCTGGTTTCTGTAGTGGTCGATTCTTTTCATCCATTTCTGCTTTTGTGTGGTCTGTAAATACCTCATCTTGCACATGCCTCCTTCTGCAGTTGTTGACTGAACTTCATTCACATGTGCAGTTCAGAGACTGAATAGGTGTGTATGCAGAGAAGAGAGGAGGCTTGTCTGGCTCTGGAGTCAATTTACAATTTACAACTGTTGTTAATAGGTTTTGCCTGTGTGAGTTTGGTTGCATTTTGCTACAGATAGCTCTTGTTGCTTGATACTTTTCTCCCACTCCTGGAGGGGAGACTATTCCTAAAAAATAGTCTTCAAAAGGAGAGTTGGGTACTTTCATTTAAGGTGAAAAAGTTGTTAATTGAAAAACATTTATACAATAACAGTGTGGGAGATGAGGACAGAAAGCAAACCACTCAGAAACTGGAAAAAGAACAATGATAAAAGTAGAAAGACTGTTTTCTTTGAACAGTTTGTTGTGGGCTTTTTTTTTGTTGTTTTTTAATTATCCTAGCTTTGCAGTGCAAACCTTTCCTGAAATTGACCATATGAAAATTTTTCCAGCACAGGATTATCTGCGGTCTCAGGAGAGGCTGGAGGGATAGGATGAAGCTCTTGCAGTGTCATGGGCAGGAATGCCTGTAACTGCTCAGGTGTGCAGGGGCACATAGCACTTTTGGTTCTGCAGGCTGGATTTTGCTTTGTGATCCTGCCTTCCTCTTTTCCTGACCATTCACTGGAGTACCAGTGCCCAGATTCCCTGCTCAGCTCCAAGCATCTTCAGGAGAGTGTGGGCTGCACATGAGTGCATGCAGCAGATGTCCAGCTCTCACCCCATCAGGGATGCCAAGTGTGACTGATGGTATTAGGTGTGTGTGAACTCCTCACCGGTCCTGGTCATCATGAAAAACTTCTGTGCTTTGTTGTGTGGTTCAATCCACACCTGGAGTCAGTCCAGCGGCATTTGCTTTCTCACCTGAGGGGCAGGTGTGTGTAGGATCTCCAGGCATCTCTTCCCAGTTGTCTCGACTGTTGACAGCTTCTGCAAGTTCAAGCAGTGATTGTGAAGGTGTGGAGCAATTATGCAAAACTTGATCTGAGTGTAACATGAAAGCCATTTGGAAGCCTCACGGGCAGCGAGGTGCATAGCAGAGCACAGTGGGCTCTGCAGCTGCATTTTGAGATTCCTGCTCCAGGACAAGATCACTGTGGTGATACACTCATGGAAGGAAAAGACGGTTTATGGTTTCCTGTTTGTTTTGTGGCTAGGCCTCATTGCTTCCCCTTTTCTTTCTCATCAGCTCCATTTTGGGGGTTTTGCTGTTGCTCCCTGTGTGCCGTGGTGGCACCGAGCCCCAGCCAAAGCCCCACTGCCGGGCACAGCGAGCCTCATCTCGCCTCCCACTGCTGTGCAGACCTGAGGCTCCTGGCACTCGCCAAGTGCCCTGAGCTGCAGTGAAGGGTTGGCAGCTTTCCAGCTGTGCCAGGTAATGCCCTCTGCCTGCCAAGAGGCTGAGCACCTCAGCAGCAGCTTGTCTGGAGCCAGGACACCTGGACTGCTGCTGCTGATGGGTGAGGTGATGTCCTCCTCTCTGCAGGGAGCTCTGGGCACCGTGGGTGCTGCCAGCCTGGGAGTTCCTGCCCCGTGCCACATTTGGGCTCCTGTTTGCTACTCATGCCACGTGGAGTCCAGAGTTTGTCCCCTGTCTCTCTGAGCACCTTGTAGGTTGTTGAGTCCTTTTATGGACAAGCATTAGGTGTATGGTCTCGCACGCTCATATTATTTCCAACTTTATGGGAAAAGTTAGTGGGGCTTATCTGTATTTACTGGAAAGAAGTCTGTGCTTTGATTTGTAAGTATGTCAATTCAAATCTGATATTAGAAACATTTATATGGACTCACATTTTAAAATATTACAATATTGGAAAGTCTTAAAAGAAGGAATAAACAGAAGTTTCCAAAGAGCTGTTTGATAATTTTCAACTAAGAATGTATTTTATACTGTCACAAAGACACCTTGCCAATTAAGATTTTCCCCATTTGCTTAAGGGTACCTGTGCTTGATAAAACGATCCCATATGGTGGTTTTGCTCCATATAGTGTGACAGCTGAGGAGTAAGTTTTAAATTAATTGGCTTCAACAGAGGATTGATGGTGTAGGAGCTATGCTTTAGGTTGGACACTTGTTCTCTTGCTACAGATCATTACTGTCGAAGAAGCTAAACGACGAAAGAGCGTTTGCAGTTACTATGAAGAAGAAGAAGATGATGATACTTTGCCTATGTTAAAGCATCACAGCGCTCTCCTGGAGAACATGCACATAGAGCAGGTATGGCTGGAAAACCCTCAGGTTTCCTTCAGCACACAGCAGATGTGGTGCCGTCTGTCAAGTGCGAGAAAGAGAGTAGGCTGGGGCACTGCCTGTGTTGCTCGTGTAACCATTTCCCTCATTCCCTGCTCCCTGCCCAGCTTGCCCGGCGCTTGCCCGCGCGGGTGCAGGGCTATCCGTGGCGCCTGGCGTACAGCACGCTGGAGCACGGCACCAGCCTCAAGACTCTGTACCGCAAGTCGGCTTCTCTCGACAGTCCCGTTCTCCTTGTCATCAAGGACATGGACAACCAGGTAAGGAGCGCTTCTCCTGCGGGGGTAGAGCTGAAAGGGCAGCGTTATGAAAAGTGATTATGAAATGCTAGTCATACTATGAAGTGATATCATGCCAAAATAAGTCATTGGTGTATTCTTTTATGTTTTCTACTGCCTAAACTGGAGTTACCACAGGAGAGTACTTCAGCACTAATAAAAGCTTTAGAATTGCAATGAGTGCAGTAGTGCCTTTGGAAGTATCTTCCTTAGGTATCTCAGTTAACAAGCTGTCACAAACAATGCCTCCCTGGAGGTCTCATTCTTCAGTAGCTCCTAGAGTCAGCAGTCCTGCTGCCATTGTTGTCATCTGGCTTTTAACTTGCACGATACAAAAGATGTGGAGGAATACTTGCACATCTGATACACTTCACTAGTTGGTTCTTCTAACATGAAAATCAGACCAGTTGTTCGTAGAAAGTATTTTGAAATGTTTGGGGTTTTTTCCCTTGAATCTTGCACTGTCCACAGAAGTAGTGTAATGGTTTTATTCTGGCAGATATTTGGAGCGTATGCTACACATCCCTTCAGGTTTAGTGATCATTACTATGGCACTGGTGAAACATTCCTCTACACATTCAGTCCACATTTCAAGGTAAGTGAGTGTTCACTTTCTCAAATAAGATTTTTGGGTTCCACTTCTAAAATATTTATGAGATTTTTATAAAGACAGCATGTTTGAGTGTAGATGTGCCAGATGTTGATGAATGCAGTTAATCATTCATTGATTCAATGCAATACTTTAAGCAAAAGTGTCTGTAATTATCTGAAGAGAAGACAGTCTGTAAGGGTGAGAAGAGGGTTTTAAGTGGACTGAAGGGGGAAGAAGGAAGGAGTTAAGGAGTGGACTGTCAAAGATTCACCTTGGAAGGCAATGATATTAAGAATAGGATATAATTTCATGCATTCTTAGGATCACAGCGACAACAAAACAGAGATAAGAGTGCTACTGAAATACCCCTTAATGCTCATGGCTTATGCACTTTTTCCATATTGAAGACATTGCTCCTTTTTAACAGGATACCACTTGATTTAGAGAGGGAAGCAGAATTTAAAATAAGGATTAGGATGCCTTGTTCATAGTTTTAAATATGTATTCATCCTTTACTTTCTACTTTACCTTTTCCCCTTTCAAGAAAAAAATAAAAGATGACCACACCTCTTAGCTGCTAAGAGTAGGTGCCCAGTAGTTTGAGAGTACAAGAATCCTCACAGTCCAAATATATTCGTGTTTTTTCCTCTCCTCAGGTATTCAAATGGAGTGGTGAGAACACCTACTTCATCAACGGAGACACTACCTCTCTGGAGCTTGGAGGTGGAGGGTGAGTGTTTGGTTTTCAAATCATATAGCTAACTTTTTTTTTTTTTAATTTTAAATGGAAATAGGGAAAATGGTAGGTGCAAGAAAAACTTATCAGTAAAATGGCTGAACTTACTTCTAGTAAGCTGTTTAGAGAAGATACCTCAGCAATCTGATTTCTGTTACAGACTGAGAGCAGTTTTGTTTGCTTAGAGTGACTGATGTTAGGCAAGTAGGGTTTGTTGCAGAGTTGTTTTATTGATTGGGGGGTTTTTTTAGCCAGGAAAAAACCAGATGTTTTGGGTAGATACATCACTCACTGCTGAAGAGGTTTGTCACTGGAAGATAATCCCTAATGGCAATTTTGCCGTCAGTTTCTAGGGTTTATCACATGGTCCTTACTAAGTTGTTGTTCTTGTATTGATGCACAGAGCAAGGATACAGAGAGGGCATAATCAGGTCATAAGTTTCAAAGGTCAGTAGGTACAAAATCAATGGCTAAGGCTATACAACCAACTAAAGCTTACTTGGAGCTTGCACCATGGGACAGCTGGGCATGGTTTGCATCAGGAGTGGATAAACTTCCCTCCTCCTCCTTCTAACCAGCGGTGCTCTGTCCACATCCAGACAGCCAGGGAAGGGACCCCAGGGTCTGTGCCCTGGCAGCGCAAGCAGCCGGGTGGCTCGGGGGCTGCAGGCATTCACAGGGTCCTACGCGCTGCTCCGCTTCCTGGTGCGAACAAAAGCAAGGGGACTGCTCCATGAGCTTCTTGGCAAGTGCTTTGCCAGGACTGAGCTCTTCACATTTGGCCTAAGAGATCCTCAGAGTCACTTAGATTCCTCCATATTGCTTCTTTGACTGTTTGTACAGCTTTCAGTGTTTTTACTGTTCTGTATAACACCAAATTTGTTGTGTATTTCCTTTCTAGTGGCCGGTTTGGTTTATGGCTAGATGCAGATTTGTATCACGGGCGAAGCAACTCCTGCAGCACGTTCAATAATGACATCTTAACTAAGAAAGAAGATTTCATAATACAAGATGTAGAAGTATGGACATTTGAGTGAAATATTGACTGCCTTAAGGACTGGATCCATTAGGCACTTAAAAGCTAATCAGAAGGTGCAGGCTGCCTCACAACGTTACACGCTTTTTCCTCAAGTTTGTATCAGAGCATGACTACACAAAAAAACCAAACAACCAACCCAAGAATAAAATAATTGGTTTTGAGAGGCATTAAGAACAGTAAGAGATCACTCTGAAGTGTTTTTTACTTCCTCTTCCAGCACTCTTCCATTGAAGATACAATGCTTATGAAAATGTTCATGATGTATAAGTTGAAAACTTTTTATGTAACTGTGAAAAAGATCCTGTGGAAGAACTATAACTGTCTAGTACATTCCATGTGTATTTATGTTCAACATGCAAATGCTGACCAAAAATAAAAGATTACTTTACCAAAATCTACAGTATACTGTTTGTCATGGAAAAGAATCAGAAATAGGTGTACACAGCACTTAAGGGAACATGTTTGTAAAATTACTTTATTTATTGTTATTGTATAATATATTTTTTTGTAAATGTATTAGCTATGAGTTTTTTTGTTTAACGTTTCAAATCTCATTTTGATAAATAATTACTGTTGAGGTAGGTTTCTTATGCATTGGCATTTATTCTGAATCAATTCATTTGATTTCTGAAGTTAATTTTTATATTTTTGTTTGTAAATGAGATTTGGTTTTCATTATACCCTAATTAGAGGGTTTATTTTCCTGGCAGAAACACTTGAGTGCATAATTCTGTTTCATTTTCTTTTCCTGAAATGAGGGAGAAGGTGGATAGTCCTTTTTCTTAACTCTGATGTCACAGTCCTGTTAATAGATTACTGTTTTGGCAGTGTATGGAGACACTGGGTAACTGCCCCCTGGTGTAGACTTTATCAGTTCTGTTGCAGTCACAGAATTGGGAGAGCATGCTCTGAGCACCTGCCCGAGTATTATTTGACTGTTTACGAAGGACATTTCTAAGAGAGAACTGTTTTTCTGTACCACCACCAAATGATTCAAAATAAGCCACGCACTGTGCTTCTATGAGCATTTCTCTACAAAATGAAGCATTTGTTAAGGAGAAAATACAACTGAGATGTAGAGAAGAAAGTTCTTTTCCTAACAGGCCAGGTCACATCAGTGTAAAACTTGTTTTCCTAATAATTACATATATAATTTCCTTTAAAAAAAATACTTCAAGCAGCAGTCTGGTGTAGGATTTGACAGCAACTAAACAGTCTTGCTTGTTTTTAATGAAATTATCAGATACTCCCCCACCGCCACCAAAGCTGAAAAGACTCTACATTACAAAATGAAAATTTTGGTAAATGGGGAGAGTGTGAGAGAGGACTGGCAATCTTCACTGTTTGCTAATGAATTCTGCTTTGCCATTAAGCTGTGGCTTTGTTTACACAGTCTGGGCCAAACCAATATTAGGACGCTATCCTGCCCTTAGACTTGAATGTTTCATTGTCCTGAGAAAGGCAGGTTTTAGAGACAGTAGTGTGCATTAAACCAGTACAATCTAATGTTGGAATGTTATTAACTGAGTAATACAACTCAATTTAGTTACTGCTCTTTCCTTTTTGAATAGATTAAATAATAAAAAAATAAAGCCAATTGCTTTTCTTTCAAAAGCATTTCTAAATCTTAAACCTGCACAGAAGTTTCACAGTCTAAAAAAACAATGCCATACACAGTAAGCCTGTAACACAACTGCACCAGAGCTTTTCACACTTCCTTTCTTTGTGGTCTACTACAGCCATAAATAAAGTTCTTATTAGTAATGCTTTAAAATATTTTGGAAGTTGCGAACAGCATAATGCTTTGAAGATACCCAGAATATCTAACACTCTTTGCCCTTTTAAATGGTGGCGGAAGACCACTTAATAGTTAAAAAAACCCAACCAAACAAACACCCAACAAAAAATCCCCACAACAAACAAAATGAAACCAAGTTCAACATTTTGCATACATTTCACTATTGCTACCTACAACTTACTCCATTATATTATCCTTGTCAAAGCATATCTAAACGCTGTGGTCTATATTCAAAACAGTGTTGTTCAATCAAAATTCTGTGACCCTTGAAACTATGAATATTGAATATATGTAATGCAGTGCTATCACAATATTTTCAATAAAGGAATTTATGCATTCAGAAACTTGTTACAGGTGCTTTCTCTTTTATTCACAAACTTTAGAACATTTTAAAGATGAAAGGATACAGCTTAAGTTACAGGTTATGCTGACAAATACCTGTGCCACCTCATAGAAAGAGAATTTCAGCAATGCCGTATTTTACAAACACAGATAAGGAGGTTTGAGATTTTGGTGGGGTTGGTGTTGGGGTTTGGTTGTTCTGTGTGTCTAGTACGGTGTGTCCTAAAAGAGAGCTGTGTTTTGAATTCGCTCTGACACAGACTGTGACAAAGGGCTAAGAAATGCCAGGAAACAGTTAAAAAGTTGACCTGGTAGTTCTTGCTGCTACTCTCAGCTGTAGTGAATGACACGTATCCCCTCATCTTTTTTGACCAGCCTCTTACCAGAAGTCAAATGTCCATGTGCATCATTTTTGTATACACCCTTTTCATATTTCCAAAGCGTTCACATGTATTTTTATGTCCAGCCAAGCAAAGCAAAGATGTCTTAAAAGTACCTCGTTCTTGGGTTTTATTGGTTTTCATTGTATACAGAAGTGGCATTAAGAGAAAACAAACTACAATTACGTGTGAAACTGAACAAGTGTGCTATCCATGAGCCTTGCTTTGAGTGAAGTGGCAGTAACAACTTTCCTAAAGTAACTGGAAAATTATGGTCACTAGTAATTTTGCTCTCAGGGAGAGCAAGAGCTTGCTCTTGCAACATCAAGCATGTGTTTCTTCAGTGCTACTTGGATACAGATTTTTGATTCAGGACAGTGTTCAAATGCACACTCACAAATCAGGCTTGTCAGTACCCAGGTAATAGCAGATGGTTTATTTGGTGCTGGTTTAAGTGCAGGCTTTGTGTTGGATGTTTTGCACAAAGCTGGCTTTAGAGCAAAGGAAAATCCAGTTACTTTTAGAATAATCCTCATTCATAAACTCTAAAGGTTTGATTTGCCTGTTTTTAACAGAGAAAAGGAGCAGGTTAGGTCATTGCAAAGGGACTGCCTAGCACTCTGCAGGTTGGCACATCTGGCAAGTGAGCTGCCCCAGGCAGAACAGCCAACCATGTCCTGTTTGTACAGGCACAGCTTGCTTTAAAAAAAAATAAGCATTTTTTAAAATCTCAGTCCAAATTTTTCATCTAATTACATTTTTAAACATTGTAGCCTGTCATCTGTGGGCCAAGTACTCTATGCCTTTTGAGCTGCATGAAGAATACACTTAAGTTGCAGGGTCAGTGATTCTGCAGCTCTAGTCTAATAAACGGTGCAAATTATTTTAATAATTTTAAATACAAGTTATTAAGAAAGCATTTGAAGGCTAACTACCAGTTACCAATACCCTCTGTTAGCTTCAGAAGCAGTTGATAGGATGAGGGTGGTGAGGCACTGGAACAGGTTGCCCAGACAAGCTGTGGATGTCCCATCCCTGGAAGTGTTCAGGGCCAGGCTGGATGGAGCCTTGAGCAACATGGTTTAGTGAAAGGTGTCCATGCCCATGGCAGGGGGGCTTGGAACTGGATGGTCTTTAAAGTCCCTTCCAACACAAACCATTCTGTGATTTTATGAAATATCTTACTTTGACTGTGAGTTAGCATAGCTGTCATGAGCAGACAACAATTTCAGGGCTGTCAGTTTATGCAGGTAGAACTAACATCAGACTTTAGCCCTCACTGCTGGGAGTGTAGAAGAAAAAATGTAGACTCACAAAAATCTCTAATTATATTAGTGATATTAGTGACCCCGAACAAACTGCAATAGTGCTGAAATGGTATTTAAGATTACTTGTGCACATATAAAAATCCAAGTAACTTGAAATACAGGGGCAAAATATCTAAATTTCTCGAAGGTTTTTCTTGGTTTGTATTGATCAATGAATTGCTGGACATAGCTTTCTGGTGAAAAACGAGAAAGATCCAGCGTCACAAGCACTTACGATCTTTCTAGCTGCCTTCTTTACCGGGAGTTTGATTGTTTATTTTTTTTCCCCCGCGGCAATTCAACTTTTAATGAACTCAGAATGCATTCACTTGGTTTTATTCCCCTTTTTTTTTTTTTTTTCTTTTTTTTTCCCCCCCCGGTGAAAACTTTTCGGCGAGCCCCCGGCGGGAGGAGCCGAGCTGTGCCAGCGCTGCCTCCCGGGGCCGGGCGCTCCTCCCTCGGCGGGCGGGGCGGAAACAGGATCGGGAGCGGGGCCATGGCTGGGCCTGAGGTTGCCGGTGCTGCTGCTGCCGCTGAGGGGAGCGAAGCCGGGAATGGCGACCGCGATGGCTACGACGGGAAGTGCGTGTTCTGCAGGATCGCCCGGCGGGAGGAGCCGGGCACGGCGCTGCTCCCCTGCGAGGTGCGTGAGGGGCGCCCGCCCTCCTTCCCCGCTCCCTCACGGGCTGGCCCGGGGCTCGNCCCTCAGCTCCTGCGTGGGCATAGCAAGGAGACGTCGCTCGGACGGAAAGACATCGTGCCTTCCGTAAATTCTGGCATAGCAGCCAGAAGCCTCAGAGCTGGCGCCGAGGAATCCTGACTGCGGAAGGTCAGCAGCGGACGCGCACCGTGCCTGGAGGCTGCCTCCAAAACCCTCAGCTTTTGTTGCTAGTTGCGTCAACTGTGGTATTAGATATCGCATCGATATGGGGAATACGGACATTGTTACCTACTCCTTGCCAGTGTCCTCGCCCTAATCCATTTTAATATGTTTGCATCCTTTTTTAGGATGAAGACCTTGTTTGCTTTAGAGATATAAAACCTGGTGCCCCCCACCACTACCTGGTGGTGCCCGTGAAGCACATGGGGAATTGCAAAACACTGAAGGCAGAGCACATACCTCTAGGTAAGGCTGCAAGTGTTTGCGAAACCTAAAGGAAAAACCTGAAATAGGGTGTTGTCAAGTAAATTACAACTTTGGACACCATTTGTGAAAATGGAAATAGCTGATGTGAGTGGGAGAGTGTAGATCGGGAGTTACCCTTTCTGGGAACTTCTGTGTGCTGTTCTAGAATGGCACATTTTTTTGTGCAGTTCTGGGAAAACATTGCACTAGTGCATGGAATCTTGTCTGTTTGCATGGGGTATAGGTGCCTCTGCACTTTGTTGGAAGTACAGCTTTATTTTTAAAGCATTTATGTGCTGCTTCATTGCATTTTCTTAGATATGCATAAGCAACTTTAAAAGCTTACAGAAGAATTTTATGAAGTGTATGCTTTCAGATAAGTGCTGCCTTCTTTGTCAGGAAAAAAGGGAGTGGCAGGTGAAAAAGGGAAATGGTGTTCCAGGAAACTTTAATAATGTTTGAAAAAGTAAAGTTCTATAATGTTGAAGCCATGATTTATTGCTGCTAGGCTTATTTTGCCTTTTTCCTACTTAAGACATTGTCCTGGAATTTGTTTCACAAGATATGGCTAGCTAAGTGTGTTGAGTAACAGAAGAAACTGCAGCCATGAAGAGATTCCACCTTAGGGAAATCTACATTTACATGATGCAAGAATAGAGTTACAATTGCAGTTTGCATGTCTTGCATCACTGTATTTCTCTCTCTAAACATAGGGTAGTTTTCTCCGGAAAAAAACTTCTGTATGTGTTTGGCTTCAAGACAATTCCTTTGACTTTTGCCTTTAAGTTTTGTATTAGGGTTGCTGCATTTTTCAGTGATAGAGCAATGAAACTCTCCTGATAATAAGTAAGACTGACAACTTTATCTTAATTTTAATTTATGTATCATCTCTGAAACTTACTCTAGGCTTCACAGGCCCTGGAGATCAAAGTCCTGTAGCTCTGTAGAGACACAACACTGGAATTAGTGTAAAGTCATCATCCTGACCAATCGGTACTTGTTGTTTTTAATAAGGGTCAATCAGTACTTGTTTTTTTTAATAAGGGTGTGGTGATAGCATGGCTTTGGTCAAAGTTCTAATGCAACACTGAAAAGCATTGCAGTGTGGAAGTTGGTATCAGTGGCAATTTTCAAGTAAATCATTGCACACACTCTCTTGATTATCTTTTGTTTGACTAGGAGTAGTTACAGTGTTTATATTTCGAAAGACCCATGTCTGTGATCTCAGTGTAGATTAGTCTATTGAAGTTAATATTCTGAAGAATACCTTTTTTTAAATTAAATTTATGTGTGTTTTAATAGTGAAGAGAATGATGGAAGTTGGAAAAGCTGTTCTCCAGAAGAATAATTTTAGTGACATGAATGATGTAAGGTATGTAATAGAAGCCTTCCATCTTTCTATTGAGTGTGTTTGCTACTTTTCAGAATGTTACTTTAGAGATGGTGGCAAAACCTGCACTGTGATTTATGGAAGAAATCAGGTCTACATTCAGTTATTGCATGAATTCTCAATTAAAATCTGCTGGCATTGAATATAAACTGTTTTTTCTGAGAGAGTTCTGGCACAAATTGTGTTCCAGCTCTGAGATTCTTCCTTGAACACATCTTTAAGTGATAGGAATAGGGAGGGCACTTCAAACAACTTAACCTAAGAGGCTGCTCTTTCATTATGTGCTGAAAATACGATCTAAATCCTAGATGCCAGAAGAGTGGTAAACTTCGGCCTACTGAAACAGGGCAGTACACTGTCTTTCAGTCATACCAGCATTCACTGGATTTTGGTGCTGGACACTTTAGTTTAAGGCCTTTGATAGCTGAAATAAACTGTAACATAATTTAAGCACTGTAGAGAAATAGTGAGCTGGGCCTTCAGGATTAAAATTGATAGTTGGCTTTCCAGGTGAAAACTGGATAAGATACATTTAAGATACATGTTCTTTTAACTCCTTATTTAAAAAATGTGTCTTAAATACACAGATGTGAGGGAGGAGGTTAATGGACTTCTGAAAAGCTTTTTTTTGTGGTGTAATGAAAAGGCATGTTTTTGTTCTTTCCTTTATGTACAATGAAAATGCGATGAGTTGTTAGTTCTGTGGATCCTGTTAAATAATCTGTGATGTTCCACTTCTTCCTGAATTAACACCACCACTATCTTGTACTTTTACTTTCTGAAGAATGGGTTTTCACTGGCCTCCGTTCTGCTCGATAGCCCACCTGCATCTTCACGTCCTGGCCCCAGCCAGTCAGCTGGGATTCTTCTCCAGGCTCTACTACAGAGTCAATTCCTACTGGTTTATTACGGTAAGTGTAATGCAGGTGAGCTTTGCTGTAGGTTTTCAGTTGTGAGCTGAAAATGCCATGTCTTTCTACCCTTTTAACTTAATTAACCTTTAATTCTCTGACCAAATCTTTTGGTTGTTATTTTAATTCTTAATTACATATGTTTTGCATTAACTGTTTGAGAGAAAATAAAGGTAAACCCCTTAATGTTTATGCTTATTAAGGGGAATGGAGTGCTAATAACTAGCAGCAAACAGTACAGTAGGTCTGGATCTTGCCTGAAGCTCAGGCTCTGTGATGTGCATCTGTGGACACTTTGTAAATAGTTGGGTTTTAATATAAAAGGATGTATTCAACTGTGATGGACTGTTTTGCACATACCCTGGTTAATCCAGTGTAGGTGAAAACATATCCACCTAATGATTGCATTTATCACTTCATGTGGTTTTTCTCATCTTGTCATCTTTAGACTAAACCAAGTGCCCGCTTTACAAAAACATGGTTTGTACTGATTTATGTCAGTAAGGATTAGCAATGAGACTGAACTGACGCTGATTAAAGCACTTTGAAAATCCCTCTCTCAAGATCTAAAGCTCGCTCTCACTGCTTTGATACAGCAAAGCACCTGGCCTTGCAAGGTAGCTGCAGCATCCTGGTCTCATTGCACATCCCCAAATCAAAGTTGCTGAAAAAGGTCTGTCTCAACTAAAGAATACAGACACCTTTTTACTTAAAGAGAAGAAACACAGCTTCTTCACAGTGGGACCTTCCTGAAGCTCACACCTAGTTCAAAAAAAGCAGATGTGTCTGCTGTGTTATTGAGCATCTTACAAATATCTGTCCCTCAAGTACGTATAACTGTGTAGTTTTACTGCTTATTATCGTGGATTAGTTCAGGCAGATCCGTACTAAGTCTGGTTATCCAATATAAATGCACTTTGAAAGGTATTTTGCCCTGTTGTAAAGTTGGAAAACGTTCTTGGGTTGATGGTGGTTTTGGTTTTCTTTTTTCAGTTTTAGTGTCTTGAATGTGGTGCTTGTTTAAGAACGCAAAACAGGATTCAGATAATGTCATTTTCAGTTGCTGCATGCTTTATGTAGCTTTATTTGTAAATAAACTGCAGTAACTACTGAAGACCTGTTGAGTTGCTCCTACCTGAAGCAGCTGATTGCGTTTTTACTGTCTGTATTTAAAATATGCCAAACTTGAGCTTTTCACCTTTTAATGTAGTTCCTTTGGAGATCTTAATTAAGCCTCAAGCACTAGCTCAAATTAAAAGATTAATTCAGTAGGACTGGCAAAAAAAGCAAAGGCTGACAGTAAACCAGTCTGTTTCAGAAGTGCCCCTGTTAGCCTCCACGTGCCCAATCTGGCCTTCTTGTTGGCAGACTTCCTCCTGCCCTGAGCCTTCCTGAGGATTCTGTGAGCTGGTTCTGCTACTTGAACAAAGTACAGCTGTCCCAGTTCTGCCCATGATGCATGAATAGCCATGTATGATGACAAAAGTATGTGCAGTGATGTAACCAAAGGACGAGGTAATAGCTCGTGGCACAAGCCACACACATGAATGCCCTCCATCCCTCAGCAATGCTCGTGGCTGCTGGTGCAGCTGGGTGGGTGGTGAGAGGTCACAACACAGTGTTCTGGAGTGGTTCACAG
The DNA here is from genome assembly GCA_013397055.1 of Pachycephala philippinensis. Taxonomy (NCBI): domain Eukaryota; kingdom Metazoa; phylum Chordata; class Aves; order Passeriformes; genus Pachycephala; species Pachycephala philippinensis. The sequence goes on from VWZT01008132.1 coordinate 1,790,486, forward strand.
AGAATCCCAGGGCTCACCACTTGGTTGTTCCGAGCACTGCTGTCTTCTGAGGTCTCTAAAGTCAGTGCTTTAATAATAGATCTGCTGTTTATTTGCTCAGCCCTCCCCTGACCTCCTCTTCTGATCACCTCATGAGTGGTGGAAACTGTGAGTGTGCTGTTGAAAGCAATTGTTGTATTCTGCTTCTCCTGTACACTTTGTCTGTAAAAGTGAAAAGCAAATGCTCTGTTAGTGTCACTGTTTTTAAAATGGAATTTTCAGTAAGCTGAAGGCCCACGGTGTTAATGCATTGCTTTCTCCCTTTCGTAGGCTGAACAGCTGATTGAGAGACTGCAAACTGAAAATGCTGCCAGCTGAAAGCTTGTGTCCTTTGGTCTTTGAGCTCTGATTTAAGGTTGCACAGTTTGATGTTGCCAATAATATCCCAGGATAAAAAAAGCTTTAGTTCCTTATGAGGAAATACACACAGAATTTGTATCTGCCAACCTAATTCTTCCATTTGGATACGTCAGTCTGTATACTTCCCTGGCAGTAGCACGATGTATTTTAGTTATAATTTTATATTTGTGTATATCCATCCATAATACACACACACATGCACACAGGCAGAGAACTCTTCCTATTAAAAGGCAAAGCATAGCAGCAGAATGTATTGCAACCAAGGCAACAAGTTAAAACTAACAGCATGTGAATGGTACCAAAGGGAGTATTTGTTGCGGAATCAAGCTTTCATTTTCAAGATGCATTGTTCTGGGATTGCAGGTAACATTTCAAACATTTGTTCCCATCTGCATTTGTATGATATGTTACTTCTGCCTAGTGATGAGGAGGTGCATTGCTGAAAGTACAGTACTGACTTTCTGGTGCTAAACCAATTCAGTGTTACCTGCCTCGTTTGCATCACAGTGACACAGTAAATGTCAATACAATATGTGCCCAAAATGTGATAATGCTGCATAACACAGAATATAGTTTATGTGTAAATAGACTTAAAGATTTTTTTTTCCCTCTTATGTGCACAATATTTGAAATTAGTTATTGTATGTTTACAAAGAATGTGAAGAGTTCAGAAGAATGGATTTAATATACTGCTCTTCTGCATAACAGTAGATAGAAAAATCTAGATTTTCTGATCTTGTTCTCACTGGAAGTCCTTTGCAGATTACTAATGCCTTGGCCAAATTTGGATTCTAAATGAAGTAGTAAGAGAAGGTGGTCTGAAACGCAGTGTGTGTGTGTCAGACTTACATAAGAGCAATGTGATTTGACTTTGGGATAGCAGGGACTCAGCCCAAAATTGGAACATGCCAAGTTGCTTAAGGAACCTGCTGAACATTTGCCTTCAGTGCATGACTCTAACCCGGAATGCTAGCACTTGTTTTTCAGTACCATAATAAGGCAGACTGTTTGGAAAGTTAAAACTCCAGAACACATGAAGTGGATTTTGTTTGTTCACAGAGCATGTCTTGGTGCTGAACTAACCAAGTGCCCTCGCCTGATGCATTCAGATACAGCCGAGGTGAGAATGTCCATTGCACCTGCAAACTTCCCTGAACATAATGTTCTGTGTTTTCCATGGATCCAGCACCTGTTGCCTTAGTGGTACAATGTGTTGCAATATTCTTACAGTACTTCAGGGAGTCTGCACCCTTCTGAAGAACAGCATTTTCTACCTGGGAGAGTTTACACCTCTCTGTCTGTAAGATCATCTTCCTAATGTCTTGTTATTCTTACTAGTGGGCACTCGCATGCCATTTGCAGCCCTTTCGGGCTTCAATTTGTTGTTTGGTAGGAAAGCAGTGACTTAAAGCTACTGAACTTGGACTGTGCAATAGATGAGGAGGTTTGAGCTGGCTTCTAACTTTGTGAAATACCTGAACATTAAGGACTTTCAAGAGTTAAAACTGTATGTGTTCCGATCTGTAATTAATTTATGTAACTATACTGAACTGTGACACAATGTAATATTTAAAATACCAACATGAACTGTTGTCAAAAAGGATTAATAAATGCTAATGTTGGAATGATTTTGCAGTGCGGTGGAATAGTTGACTGTGGGGGTTGACCCTAGACAGCCCTTTGCTCACTCTTCACCCCTCACCCCAGTGGGATGGGAGAATAGACCAAAATGAGAACAGTCATGAGCTGAGAGAAAGACAGTTTAATATGTGAAGGAAAGAGGAAGAAAAAAGCCAAGGTATGCGATGCAGAGGTAATAACTCATGACCTCCCACAAGCGGGCCAGTAGCAGTGGCCCCTACACTCCCCAAAAAAAGCCCTTTCTTCAGATTTTATTCCAGACATTATATGTCATGGAATATCCCTGCTGGTCATTCTGTGCCAGGTGTGCAGGTTGTGCTCTCTCCAAGCTTTCTGCCCACTGGAGGGGCAGAACAGGAAAAAGAGAAGGCCCTGACATAGTGCACACACTGCTCAGCAATCACCAGAACTGCTGTGTTACCAACACTCCTCCAGTCACACCCAAAACCTGGGATGCTCAGAAGGAAGTTACCTCCATCCCAGCCAGACTCTGTGTGTTGCCAAATGTACATGAAAGCACAAAGACCAACTTTTATATCTTAACTTTGGAGAAGGGCCCCACTAATGACATGACTGGAAAGGTAAAAATCTGGGTATAATGTCGCTTTCAGGGTTTTGCTGATGAGAAAGATGGGGAATTCCTGTGTTCCCTGACAGCAATGGGCAGGCCTCAAAACAGCTGAAATAACAAAGCATTAAAAAGAGGCACACTAATTACTGAGAGGAATGCTCAGCCTCTCGTTAGTGTTTTTCAACACAGGACTGTGGTCTGTTTTTCTTCTGCATTGACAAGCATTCTTGGAGTCTGCAAGTAATTTTTTTTAATTAGGTGAAGAAATACTTTCTGAAAAGCCTATCCTAATACTTCCAATACGCTTCTGAATTACTGGCTAGCCCCTGGAAGAGGCAGTGGGCAGATCCCGTTAACTATGTCACCATCTTCTATAGAAGCTTTTAGTAATTTTAAAACTTCAGAAATCATCTGTAGAGCTTTCCAAGGAGCAAAGATGAATAAGGAGCATGAACTCAGAAGCTCTTACTCTCCAAGAGACTGGAGAAGCAAAGGAAGGTTGTTTAGCCACTGCTGCTGGCTCTATTCTTTGATCCAGTATTAGCAGTCCTGAGAAAAGCTGCTTTTTTGACCTCATGTTTAGGAATGACAAAGCTTTATTTGTACTGTTTTGCTCAATTGTTTTACATAAACTCCCAACCTAACATGAACCCAGAGAATAATGTTGTTATACTGAAGTACTAGCTGCTCCCTCTGAAAGGATGAAACAGATAACACATACAATGCTGTTAAAAATACATTCTTAAATTGGTAATAACTCCTCAGACTATTCCAAAGTCTTTTTAAGTGTGAGTTGTAAATAAAAGTAGGAAAACGGGAGCAAACCAGTGAAAATAGTATTTTAAATCTGAGGAACTTGGAAACAATACAATGCTGCATAAAACTCGGTCATTTCAAACTAATGTGCAACATTTATTGAAATGGTGAAAGTGCCTTCAGTGTTTGACAGGACAAACCACAGATAATTTCTATATAATGTACAGTCCAAAACAGATGCAGAGTTTACAGGCTTCAAGTGGAAGGAAAGGTCACTGAGGGAATCTGTCACAAAGTGAAGTTTAGGAGAGATTTAAAGAGCTGAGAGATACTTAGTAGGGCAAGAACACCTTTTAGAAGGTTGGCATTTACTTACTACTCCAAATAATCTGCAATACTAAAACCCCTCACATGCTACAATTTTTGCAAAAATAATTTAATGAATTCTGTTCAATTTACTCTAATGGGAGCCTGCTGAAAAAAAAAAAAAGATGCATGTTGAAAAGTTTAAATTCCTGTTCCATCTGTAGATGTTAATCTAATCACATCACAGATGAAGAAGCATAATTTTGTAAAACTTGTAGCTAAGCTGAGTCACGTGCATTAGATAGGATGCACTCATGACCATACAGGCTTTGGGAGTAATTTTTTATTCTGGAGTGTACCAGTGGGCAAGCTGACCAGTTCTATTATCTATCTTTTAGTCTTTTTTTTTTAAATACTGGCTATTGCTGGAAGCACGAGACTGGATTTGTCAACCTGTGTGCTGAGCCAGTTTGGCAGCTCAGTGTTTATAATCATTGCATGGGCACACAGAAGGATTTCAGTCACTCTTTCCAGAATGCTCATCTAAAGCTGGCAGGCAGGAAACATGGCTCTGTAACTGTTTAGAAACAAAAAATCCCTCTATAAATAATAGTTTTGTTATATAGTAATCCTTGATTCTATTAAAAATATAATAATAGAGCAAACTTTTTTTAGTTGCTTACAAAGTAGGTAAGACCATGTCATTAAGGGCTTGCTCTACTTCTGTTTTGATCAGAGGTGTACTTAAAGTGCTTGTAGATGTACTCAAGCATCTACCATTTACATGGCAGTGAGAGTCTAGATTACTGATATTTAACAATTTGAGCCAGCCTTAATTAAAATCTAGTAAATTTACATGGGCTGGACTTGCATGTTACAGGCTACATACTGCCCCACATGTGTGTCTTAGAATGAATTATTTGTACAATGGCCAACAATGTATTATTTTTCCTGATACTGCCATCCCGTTAATCAGCTGGTGACACTTGAAGTGCCTGATGCTGCTTCCCGCAAGTTATGAGCTAACACTTCAGCAGAACAGAGTGGATTTCAGAATTGTTAAACAAAACTCATTCCATAGCTGCACTATAAAAAGCTTAATTTGTTTTGAAATCTGAATGTATGTAAAGACTTCCTCTAACAGGAGCTGAAATACCCTGAGGTGTGCTCATGTCATTGGCAAGAAGTGCTTTTCCAAAAAGAACAAAGCATTTCAAATATGTTAAGATCACAAACTACATGTCTTGTTTTCAGCTGCAAGATGTAGATTTAGAAAGAAGCAGTGAGTTTGAAACCTAAAGGAACACACCAGCAGTGCCCGGTGCAGCACATATTCTCCATTTTCCAATGTGGTAAAATTACATGGTGATTAAAACCCATTCTCTACCTGCATCTGACTCCCCTGTTCCCCAGATACTTATTTCAGCACATTAATTTCTTTTTTTTTCTATTTTCACTGTCTTTTCACCAGAAAAAAAAAAAAAGGAGGCAGGGTAATAATGAAATCTATCAGTCAAAAGATTTAGTTTGATGCAAATCCCCATTGGATGAAAATATCAAAACTAAACCCCATTCTTTTAGGCTTTTTGCAATGGGAGTTCTTTTATATAAATAGCATAAAATAACGCCTCACTTTTATCAAGTAATCAATTTATATTAAATTTTAATATCCTTTTGATGCAAGAAAGTATCTTAAAGACCCATCAAGTAGTGTAGTCAACACCACATAAAAGCTTTTATTTGCACTGATAAAAAAATAGAACTTTAGATTTCTAATTATACAGCTTTATTGATGGGAACTCTTGTAAATACAGCTCCTGATTATTTTCATAGCAGTACTACAATTATTTTATATAACCAATCCTTTATTTTTCTTTTAAAGAGTCTGGAGAGCTCACAACTGTGCTCTGAAAGCAGATAAACGAGGTATGCGACTGTGCTGCTATACTTTTATTTATGCATTTGGCACTACAGTACCTCTACCCTCCTCTTGTAAAAAAAAAAAAAAACATTGCTACATTTTTGTGAAAGAAGAGCCTTTTTTTTTCCTTGTCAATGCACAGGTGCCCCAATACAGAGTTTCTGTTGACTTTTGCATCTTTACATTGTGGCATCCTACCTTCTACGAAGGGGTATAGCTGAATTCACCAAAAAGGCTGCAGAGCTTTGTTGACTTCTTCTAAAGTGTCAGAAGAACAGAACAGGTAAAAATGGCGTGAGATCGAGAAGAAAAAGAGACACAGAAGGTTTGGAGAAGATATGATTGTACGATTAGACTATTAAACACCAGAACTAGTGCAGCTGTCCAAAATACAAGCAAGATGCAACTAATTTAGGAACCATCAAGTATCCTTGCTGTGGTATTTTTGTAAGTTTGGGAATTTCCATCTACTTCACGAAAATAACTTTCATTTATTCAGTTTAACCATGTGAAATTGAACCTAATTTTTTTCTATATACCAGGCTCTTTGTTTGAAGAAGTCTATGAATTCCCACAAGAGTTTTCAATTCCACGTTTTACAAATCCCATTCTCCCACGCAGTATTTCACAACCTGCAAGAATCAGTGTTGTAGGATAGCAACTTAGTAATTTATACTTTCAGTAACCTAAAAGCAGTAAGCCAGCAGAGTTTTTTGAAACACTGTCATATACTTGGTAGTAGATGATAATAAGGACAATCCAATGTCAGCGTGATGGAGTAGCTCATAAGTTGTGATTTCTGTCCAAATCTCTACCATTTTTACAAAAATATGCTTTATCCTTCTCGCCCGTTTCCTCTCCTGTGTCCCAGTAGGTAGCTGAGTTGAAATTCTGTAATCAAAACCTGTTAAGATGGTATCTAGATACGTTTTTCCAAATGGAACCATGCAGCGAAGTTCATTCCAGGACAAAGCCTTATTGTAGTAAAGTGATGACCACATCATCATCTTTTCCTTGCCAAAGCATTTCACCTTCAAAATGAACCAGACCATGTTTTCTGGCTCTTAACAAGATCCCCACTACTTTATTGGAAATAGTCACATACGTTTCAAACAGCTGCCCGAATGTCACACTCACGTGTCCATCTTCTCCCACCTCTCCAGTTCTTCTGATGATCAAGCACAGCTCTTCTACTTCCTTACCAACGTGTGAGTGAGCATCTTTCCCTCTCTGCTCCGTCCGAGAGCCTTCAGGGGGTCTCCCATAGGTAGGATCTCCTCTGTGGGTATGTGCAGGTTTAGACGCAAGCCTGTCCTCACTGCTGAACGGATTCTTCCTCTGATACTCAATGTGATCCTCTGCCCAGGTCTGCCAACTTTTCCTCAGGTCACCCACTGCACTGGTAGCTTTAGCACTTTGCCCTTTATCTCCTTCCATTTCTTGAAAATATTTTATGGCACTCAAGGAGGAAACGAATCAGTGACTGGCTGTAACTGTGGTTCCTGTGTGCACTGTCAGCTGTGAAGGAAAAACAACAAATCAGCCGGATATTTTCTGGAAGAGTTTTGCCCGAGTGAGAGGCAAGGCTGCTGAAAAAGAGGTTAAATATGTAAAGATTTTAAGTCCACTCATAATTCTACAGCAATGAAGTAAAAGTGATTCAGCTGAAATTCAGAAGCAATTTAGGAGCACAGGGCAGTAAGTTATGCTTACAAGGCTGCATACACGGTGCTCCACCGATCCCGCAGTTACCGAACAAATCCCGCAGCCTCCGTGCAACACAAACATAGTGCAGTACTCACTCTTCTTGCAATGACGCCTTTTCAATAACTTTATCCTGGTAGCCGGCAGCCCCGCTGACTTCCCAAACAATCTGATGCAGTGCCGGCTCAGCTGGGGAGAGAGCAAATCATTCCTCGAGCGGCAGCAGCGGCACACCAACCCATGCACGGGGGTGGGAAGTCTTTCTCCTGCCTGAACGCTGATTAAAGGTGGACAAATTCACGTCGTGCCGACAAGGTTCCCTCGGACTGGGGAAGTTACTATGCACAGAAAACATTATCTGCAGCCGAAACGCCAATACATGGTGGGAGCAGGGGGATTTTCCTCATCGGGCACTGCAAGGAGAAGTAAAAATCCAGTTAGCGAGCGCGTCTCTCTCCGCAGCACCCTATTTAGTGAAGAAGACAAAGGCAGAATAGATTGTTCTCCCTTAAAAGGCTGCGCTGCACAGCCATGTCTGCCGGGCACAGCCCGCGGGCAGGCAGAGAGAGGTGCAAGTGCCTCACCGCTCCCGGTACCCGGGCTGCCCTCCACCTGCGGCATTCCATGTGCTTAGATTATGGACTATCTGTGCAGGATGTGGCTATTCTGATGAATTAGGGACAGACTTTTATATACCTACAGAGATCTCAGTGTGCTATAACTATGTCTTTGCTGAGTCGTATCGTCCACCTGCTGAAATACGCAAACCGGAGTTTCCAGGTGGCACATAAGTAGAGCTGGTATTTTCACGGACATTTGAAGTTAAAACACAGGGTTAGAGCTGGATTTTCTAAGGGGAAATGGACAGAAATGGAAGTTCTGAACAGTTTAACACTTGAATTATAGATCGGGTATTTCTGTGTTTTGAAAAGATTGTAGTTTTAAAAGTAAGATTTTATGAGCATTTGCCCACATACATATGTTGGTGATGTTGCACATGAACCCATGAGCAGGGACAGGGTTCCTGAAATTCCCCAGCAGAACCTGCAGGTCAGTCAAAAAACAATCGTGCTGCCTCTGGGTCTAGAAGAGTGCACGGGCTAAGCAGAGAGTGGCAACATGATCTCTACAGAAGGGAATTTGGAATAATAAGCAACAGCACACATTAAATAATAGCTTTTCATTCATGGTCTCTCACTTTTAAGTTGAAACTCGTGAGTGTCGTATGATCCTGTTGTTATATTTTTTGTGAGAGGAAGGTGGTTAATTCTAGCTTCCTGGATAAATTTCAAGTTGAGTAATTACACTTTGTGTATATAAAACTCCCCTGAAGGCTAAAAAGGGTAATTTTTCTTCCTTTCCCTCCCTAAAAGAGTTATGCAATGTTTTTAAGATGACTCCCCACATCCACACTAACAAACTGCTTGATTCTCCTCACTGGCATTACAGGAATGTATGTTCTGTTTCCAAACATAGCATCTGAAAAGCATTTTGTTTTTATGTCAGAATCAAATACTCTGTAAATCTTACTTAGTAATGCACATTCACTTTCAAACTAAGTTGAGCAACATGTGTACACTGCCAGAGATCCTGCATGAATCCTCAAGCCAAGGGCAAGAAAAAAACAGGGCTTTTGTTAAAGTCTTCTGTAGGAAACAGTATCAGTGAAAAACAGGTATTCACCTTGTGAGAACAGGCAGCAGTGCCCCGAAGGTAAAGCAGTGCAGATAAAGTAAGCAAAAGCCAGTTTCAAAGAGATTAGGCTTAAAAATAATACCAACAACCCCTTCTAAGGAGTTTCTAAAAGCGAAGCAATACAGCTAAGAAATTTAAACTGAGAGATTGGAAAAATAAAAGCAGACTTCTCCCACTAAAGCTCTCACAGCAATTCCAAGATTTTGTAAGCGATCTCAGGCTCACAGGGTTTGTCAGCAGTTCAGCAATGTGTTTATTGCTGGGTCTCAGCACTCAGCTACTGGGGTGAACAAGCCAGATCCACATCCATCTCTTTTCTTTCTCTCCTAGGAAAGCTCACGTTTAGCTGCCAGGTCACTTTAGACTGTTTTCTTGTCAATCATCAGGGCTAAAGCTTCACAGTAACCTCTGTTTTGATTACTGTAGGAAGGGATAACTGGAGAAGCTGCAGGATGAGATTATGGAGATGCATAAAGAAGGTGTCCCGTGCAGTGCCCGCAGGTCATGAGCAAAATCTTAGCCATCTAGAAAAAGAAAGCTGTCCAAAATCAGCACATGAAACACAGAACATGAGTTCAGTGCTGAGCCGGCCTGGTCCCAATAAACAGCTTACCAAAATCTGGATAAGGCAAACCTTTCAGATCAACACAACAGGGAGATCAGTGACTACGGGATTACAATTATCACGACTAGATATTAAAATAAAATATAATCCGCAAGACAAACCCCTTTTTGCCCCTCTGCCGGACCGTCACACCTGTGCTCCTTTCCTGGGAATGTGTTTCTCTACCTGCTGTGACACCCACGCCGCCGGCGCTGACCTCCTTCCCACGGAAAAACGAACGCGACTCCTTTGGCACCTGTTAATTCTTAATGTTATTTAATGCTCCACATCCTTAAATGTGGCCGGGAGAGGCCGCAGTGCGCCCCTGCCAGTGAAGCACCCCTGAGCGAGCGTGTCCCCAGTGTACATGGAGTTATTTATAAACCATACGCAGGCACTGCTGTACTGACACGTGGCGTGCGTGATAAAGCGCACCCAAAATAAAACTACGAGGAGGATGACAAGGAGATGAAATGAGCAGTAATTCCTGAACAGCTCCCACAGGCCGGTGCCCCTCTCCCGGCGCTGCACGGGCCGCGGGGGTCTCCCTGCCACAGGCCCCTTCCCGGGCTCCTCCCGCCGCTCCCGCCCCTCCCGCCCGGCGGCGCATGCGGGAGGCGGGGGATGGCCGGACATGGCGCTGGCGGCTACGGCGCTGCGGCGCTATTTGCTGCTGCTGGCGCAGGAGCACCTCGAGTTCCGCCTGCCGGTGAGCGCTGTGCGGGGCTGGGCCTGGGGCTGGGACAGGGACCGGGACCGGGACCGGGGGCAGTGGCAGTGGCCGGGCGAGGCGTTGCCCTCCCCTCCCCTGCCCTCTCCTCTCCCCCGGAGCGCTCCCGGGCAGCGCGGTCCCGGCTGTGCCCGGGAGAGCCGGACCCCGGCGGGGATCACCTCTCTCGGGGAGAGCCGGGAGCGAGCAGCGCCCGGCGCCCCTTCCCTCGCTGCTCCCCGCGTCCTGTGCGAAGGGATCCCCAGGCATGAGGTTCCGTCTTCCCTCTCCTGCCCCAGGCTCATGGAGAGCCTCCGCGTGGTGGCTTTAAGGCAGCACCTTCCTTGCCGCGCGCTTTTCCAGAGCCTCTGGCGCTAGGAGAGGTTGCCAGCAGGGTACCCGGGGCTCCAGGAAAGAAGTGGAAGCTGGGGTTACAAGAATGCTTTGAAGTTCTTGGCTTTGGTGACTTTTAAAGTTTGTTTAAGTTAGGTGTCAGCTCCCGCCGGCGTGCCCTGGGCGCAGGGATGGCTGGTGCTGCCCTGGGCACACGCCAGGTGCCCTCTCCATGGGCTGCCCACGGAGGTGCTGGAGTCACCTTCAGTTGCTATACACCTTAAGAACTTTTGATACCCTAAGGGCTCTTCTAGGCACCATCTAGAAGAGCTAATAATATCCAGGATAGTATGTTATTGTTTAAAATAGTGCTGAAATACAGTGTTATTTTGTTAGAATTGGTAGGTCATTCTGCATATTGAGTGTGTCTTGAATCATTTATTTTCCTTATTTTCATTGAGGTTTTCTTCTGTGTATTGCTTTTTACTGTTTGCTTTGTGGGACTGGAACCTGAATTTATGTATTTTTTATGGTCAACCTGATTTTTCTTTAGGAAAGGTCATCGGATGAAGTAGAAGAAGATGATACATATGTAGCATAGAAAGTTTTTCCTTTTAATACTAAGGTTTTGGGGGCACTTGGTTGATACAGCTGCTGAAGAAAGCAGAGCCATTTCCCTTTTCTTGTATGGTGGTGACTGCTCAGTTTGTTTGGTTTTGTGATGAGCTATATTAGGGACATGATTTGTCAAAAACTGTATGAAACAAGCAAGGACAGATATTTTAGCCAGACGATCTGCTGATCCTGGCCCTGTGTCGGTGTTACTAGTGAAACATCACTTTTATGTGAATTAGGAAAATATATTAAGAAGAGAGCGGGTAATATTGTAAGAGGAATATTATTGTGAGAGTGTAGGATTGAACAGTAAAGATTCTAAAGAAGGAGGAAATGCGAAACGGTGGATTTGGTTACTGAAATTTGCCTGACATTTGCCAGTGAATTCTGAGAAAGCTATTTTTATAGCAGAAAAGTCTTAATTTTCAGTTCATGAGCAGTATATACAATCTGAATTTACTTGTGAACTTCTGCCATATCCACCATGTGCAGTAGAATTTGTGTTATGCTGCTCTTTCTTTTCTTTTTTTTTTTTTCCCTTTCTTTATTAGTTAATGATTCTAAAGCCTGACCTTTGTATTTTCACTTTAGGAAATAACATCATTGCTCTCCCTTTGTGGTGGACAATTCAGTGGCGAGCAGGAAATTCGTGTAAATGTAAGTGAGGACCAAGTATTTTACTTGAGTGTGTGTATGGTATGCAAGTATGTTCTTTACAGTATTTTTATTAAATGTAGGTAGCTGAATAAATATTGAAGTTTCTTAGGAAAATCAGGAATCTTCCTGAAAATTAGGAATTCTCAATTTCAGTAAAGACTCAGAACTGAAAAAAAGATGCATGTTATGCACCTCAGGATGTCTTCACTTACCAGCGTGAAAAGAAGCAGTGCCATCTGCTGGGAGGCTCTCCTTGCTTTTTAGGGTGACTAAACCCTGAAAACACTCAACAGCAGTTTGGAATTGGTGTTTGCCTCTAAATCGGTGAGACGGATGAGAAGTGCAGCTAGGAAGCTGTATGATTCTGGTCTCAGTGCTTGGTCAGAGAATGTTATTGGGATTTAGTTACTGCTTGTGTGTAACAAGGTGTTTTCAGTCTTTAGAGGATGAATAATCAAGAGAAGTGCAAACAATACTTTACCAAGTAAAAATTATGTTGGAAAAATTAAATACATAACAGAATTTCTCAGACATTCAAACTGAGTAAACAGATCTGTCTCAAATTAATTATTTTATCCCCATGTTCTGTGTATGATTAAAGTTAACAGATTTATTTTGTGGTTTGTTTTTTTTTTTTTTTTGATCTTCGGTATGTGTGTTCTGTTTTTATAGAACAGAATTGTGTAGTTGTGTAATTCATGTGACATCCTTCAGCTAGGTATTTGCATCACTTACCTTCTCTTGATTGCAGTCTCCATTTTGGATTCTCAATATTCCTTCAGAAGAGATGGCAAGGGGACTAATGAAGCGGACAGTATGTGCAAAGTAAGAGATGAAAAATCTTGTAAATAATAACATAAGCTGTGGAATTTTGTTCTGTTCTATTGTGGCAAATGTCAATTTTCTACGGAGTCATAAAATAAAGAGTCTCTGATTCCCTCTAGAACTGAGAAAATGTTACTGGAGGCTGTAGGCCTCTTGTAGGACAGATTACGTAGCATGCCTGTCCTCTTTACTTGGTGTATGATCAATTCAGGATCTCAAAATGGTGTTCTTCACTCCAGAGACAGTACTTGTAGCATCACTCATGTTTTATGTGCATTGTATAATGTTGAGTTAGTGTCTTGTTCCAAAATACATATGGAATTTAAAGATAAAACCAGTGATATGTGAAAACTGACAATCACTTTTGGAAGGGAAAGGTTGTGTCACCCTCCCTTAGTGCTGGCGTCTGAGCCTTCAGTCCAGACTGCTGCAGCAGAGGTCCCTTCTGGGAAATTCAAGAGCACAGGAATGTGCTGGATTGTTCCATTTGGTCCTTTTTAGAGGTGTCTGAATAACATGGTTTCCAGTGAGGCACATGAGAGAGGCCTTGAGGTATGGTTTAGGATGAGAAGCAGCATGGGTGTGTTATGTGTCTCTGACCATACTCAATTTCTGGTGTTTGTGCTGAGTTCTTCAGAGCTTGGGCCCCTCTGCAGAGTGTTGCACAGCCCCTGCTGAGTGCTTATTGTGTCAGGTATTGTTTTACCTCCAGTGACTTGGGTTTTCCTCTCTTGCATAAAGAATTGAGCACTGCACTTCAAAAAGCAGCTCTAGGCAGCTAAGGAAGTAAAATATGACAAAAGAGCTTGCAGATGTTCTGCACACCGTGCTCTCTCAGCTAATGTATGCTGATTTTATGTAGAAAGCATAACTAGCCCATGGCTTATTTTTCTGGCCTACTGCTGGCTGTGGGGAGATGTGTTAGTTTTAGAATAACATCACTGGAGCACCTCCATTGCACTGCTAATTAATATGAAAAGCTCTGAAGTTTTTGGTATGTTACCAAACAAAGAAAAGCATCAGTGAAATATCAGCCTAGGATTAAAAATAAGCCTGTCCTTGTTACAGACAAAAATTAAAACATTTGCCAAGAATTAAATGCCACACTTTAATACTTCATGAAGTAAAGCCTAAATATGTTGGCTAAGAAGGTTAAAAGGAGTAAGTATCTGTAAGGCATTTTCCCTGCTCTGTGTGACTACACTCTCAAAAACTTTGTAATTTCAGGTCTATATTTGAACTGTGGGGCCATGGAAGATCTGCAGGGGAGCTCTATACATCTTTGAAGAACTATCCAACAGACAAGATGGTATGCATATAAAGAATCTGGGTAACATGGTTCCTTAAGCCCACTGAATAGCATTGCATCTGTACTAATGAAAATGTCTTTGCCTTTTTTTTTTTTCAGCTTCCATATCTACAGTCAGACTCTACTTACAAAATACATATTCATACATTTAATAAAACACTGACCCAAGCACAGAAAATAAAAAAGATTGATGTAAGTAGATGATCAAGAAATCTTTGTTTAGTTTAATTTATTCATGTTGTTCTTATTCTGTGCTATCAGTGTATTTAAGTTTGGGTTTCTTGAGATCTTAAGGAAGTTTATGGCTTATGTCTTATCAGGTCTAAATGAGACCTTTGTGTCTGAATTAACATTCCCTCAGAACTCACAACTTCTTTTTTTTTTTTTTTTTCCCTCTAAACCAACTGTGTAAGGCATATACAAAGCCAAACAAATTCTACTGCTGATTTCAGCCCAGTGTGCTGGGGAAACTGAAGCTTATTGCTCAAAAATACAAGATTCAAATGGCTAGAGTTAGGTGCTAGATTTTTGGAAAATCTGTTACTTATCTCCTTATTAGGCTTTTATTGTTGAAGTATGTGGAACAAGTGACTTCAGCTGCAAGCTGTGGATTGTGTGCTGATCTCCTGTTCTGTCATCATGCTCTTGTCTGCACTTGTGCTCTCCCCCTAACTATATCAGTATTTCAATTAGAAAATTTGTCCAAATTACTGTTTATTTCTGCTCTTCCACATTCTATTTTGGCAGCTATTTATTCAATTTATTTCATTTACAGAGAGTGAAATTATCTGTATTAGTAGTAGCTGTTCTTCCCTGATTGTTCAGTTTTTGTGTACATGAATAATGCTGAGTATGTAAATTGTAGCTGCACGTCACTGAAATTTCACATCCCATTGTTCATCATCAGTGTTGTTTTTATAACTTGAAAACTGCATAATTAATATGCATAGTTAATTTCCTCTAAAGTTGAGTTCTGTTCAGTTAGTAAAAAATTATATGGTTCCTAATTTCTAATCCTTAATCATTTGAGCTGGTTTTGTTTACAAGAAAGGCATTTCAAAAATGCAGAGAAAATTGAATGTACTTTTTAATACTAATATATAATTTCTCACAAGTGTAATTGTGGTTTGTGTTTCTTTTTCTAGTTTTTTGTTTGTTTGAGTTTGTTTGTTTTTTTCTTGGGGTGGGGAAGATACCTATTTAAAAAAAGTTGAGCCTGGTTTTTGTTTGACTCTGTTTTTCTTTATTGTATAGGCCCTTGAATTTCTGCCATTCAAAGGAAAAGTAAATTTAAAGAATCCAGAACACATCTTTTGGATTTTGGAAGATTATGGAATGAACCCAAATGACGTTCCAGAAGAGCCCACTCATCTGTATTTTGGTAGATGGGTGCGTGAGTATGCTAGCTTCAATTCTTATGAGCTTGTATTTTCAGGAGAGTGTCCTTCAGTTTAAATGTAAAAAAATGTTTTGACTTTTAATAGAAGCAGAAAATACAATTGTCTGACTCTGTCATTGCATAATGCTCTGATGCAAGTCTTGGGAGTCCTTACTGTGACTAGGAAAAAGTGGCTTTACTGAACAATTTAGAGGTGTAGAAAAATGAAGTTGTACATGATAAACACGCCTTTATCTTGCCATCCAGTGAGAGAAGTCAGCACAGCAGTGAGACTGCACAGCTGGGGTGGTGTGTTACATTTTTTTGGACACAGCTGCAGCTGAAACCACCTGTTTCAAACACAGAGAAAGATGTACAGAGCTGTAGATGGCTTGTGGCCCTGCTGAGTGGCATCAGCCTCACTGGAGCATTTTGTGAGTTCTTGCCTGTTGGCTGTATGCACTCTAAACCTGCTGCATTATTAGGATATCCTGAGGAAATTTGATCTGGTCTTCCATGTTTTTGTGAGGTAAAAGTGGCTCCTCAGAGGATATCTCCCAGAATGGCACTAGCCACTGATGGGAATATGTGCTTGCAATGTCCTGGGTCAAGGGCAGCTGGAAGGTGGGAGAACCAATGCAGAGGTTGTACAGCTATGGTCAGTGCCTTGTGTACAGGGAAGTTAGAGATTCAAGGGATCTGTTAGGGGCTGTGAATATTCTCCATGCCTGTGATTAATGTGCAAGCACCCTGGGTTGTGGCAATGCTGCAAAACATCACAGCTGTTGTCCCATCTGTGCTGAATTCTTGAAGTGTTTAAAAATGAGTAAACCAACCTGAAAAAAATAGGCAAGTGTATTTGTTAACCCAGTAAGGCTGATGCTGAGCAGAGGTGCGGAGGATAGTGTTAGATAGTGTTTGAATGTGTTTTGTTCCAGATTGTTTTGGTCTTCTCCAACATACTTTGGAAGTCTGATGTAAAAATGTTAGCATTTGGTCTTTGTTTGCTTTTCCCATAAATTCTGATCTGTCAACACTATCCTAAATTTAAATTTTGAGTGGGACAGAAATGCCAGGGAAGAAAGAAATTCTGTATGATCTTTAGCATGCGTGTGTGTGTGCACATATGTGTTAACCTGCATTTCTAATCCTCATATTTTTGAAATCCTTTTAACTCTGAATTGCCCAGAATTGTTCTTCTGATACTTAGAGTAATAGCAAAGTTACTCTAATTGTAATTACTTTGAAAGAATTTTCCCTCTAAAATGTTTGTATATTTTTAACCTCTATCTTGAAGAACTTACCTAGGTGTTGAACCAAGATATCTGTTGCTTGGAAAGAAGTCTGTCATATTTTCAGACGTCAGAAAGCAAGGTGATGTGTTATGAAGTGAAATTACCTGGTTTTGGATGGTGTCACTTGATCAAGTCTGTCAGCCTGTCTGTTTATATCTTGTAGCCAGGACCTGACAAGGATTTTAAATGTTTCAACAGATTGCAGATGGCCAAAGAGAGCTCATCGAATCCTACAGTGTAAAGAAGAGACACTTTATTGGGAATACGAGCATGGATGCCTGCCTGTCTTTCATCATGGCAAACCACGCAAGAGTAAAACCCAACGATGTTGTATATGATCCATTTGTTGGAACAGGTATATATGTTTTTTTCAACTGGTGGGAAAAACTGGAAGATTGTGTTAGTGCTTGCACCGCTCTTTTACCTGGCGCCACGGTTTCTGGTGCTCAACTGATATTTGAGATGATACCAAAGGCAAAATGGTGTTTATAAAATTGATGGTTTGTTAACCTGAAAGGGATTTTGGGGGAAGGAGACCAACTTCCAAAAGTGTAAATAGTTTATTTTGTGCTTCTAAAAAGTCTGTCGTCACTGTTGTATTTTATGCCACATGGCTAAACACCAATCCATGTGTGTCATGGACTGCTTAAGATCAAAGTGACCAAGAATTGGAATTTGGCTAAAGCACTTCCTGCAGTCACTTTCAGGATATTAGGAAGAGCAGCATTTTAGAGCTGGCTCTTTAGGGGAGTGCTCAGGACACTTGTGATGGTATAACACAATGTAGCAACAGTGAGGTTACATCATTCAATGAGGAACACTTTGTTGTGCCATTACAGCCTGTCTTCACGATAATATTGCTCACACAAGGTATCCTTCCCCTAGCTGAACTTTTCGTATCTTAGCCAGGAGGGGGAGCTTTTATTCCACGTATTACTGTGCTTGGCACAGAAGTACTTTTTGCCTCAGGGAAACTCAGCTGTATGTGAAATAGCTGATCTATTGTGTCAGATTGTGCCATGTAATTATATCAGAATATATTGTGTTAAGCTACCTATAGTAGTTTCTTCAAAAAGATAACAAAGGCTGTGTTTCTGACCTGGATTTTAGAATCCTAGAATAGAATCATAGAGTATCCTGAGTTGGAAAAGACTCACAAGGATCATTGGAGTCCAGCTCCTGTCTGTGCACAGGACACCCCAAGAGTCACACTCTGCACCTGAGAGCATTGTACAAACATTTCTTGAACTCTGTCAGGCTTGGTGCTGTGACCACTTCCCTGGGGAGCCTGTTCCAGGGCCCAACCACCCTCTGGGTGAAGAACCTTTTTCTAATATCCAACCTAAACTTACCCTGACACAACTCCAGGCCATGCCCTCAGATTCTGTCACTGGACACCACAGAGAAGAGATCAGTGCCTGCCCCCACTCTTCTCTTCATGAGGAAGTTGTAGACTGCAATGGGGTCTTCCTTCAGTCTCCTTCAGGCTGAACAGACCAAGTGACCTCAGCCACTCCTCATGTAGCTTCCCCTCAAGGCCCTTCACCACCTTCATTACCCTCCTTTAGATACTCTGTAATTTCTTTTTTTATATTGTGGCACCCCAAACTGCCCCCAGCACTCGAGGTGAGGCCGCCCCAGAGCAGAGCAGAGTGGGACAGTCCCCTCCCTTGCCCAGCTGGCGATGCTGTGCCTGATGCCCCCCAGGACACACTTGGCCCTCCTGGCTGCCAGGGCACTGCTGACTCATGGTCAACTTGCTGAACTTTAATCAAGGTGACCACATGTGAGAAGCATAGATTTAAAAATATTTACGTTAATGGGAAGGTGAATAAAATTCTCTGCAGAAATCACTTCAGAGAAGTTAGGCAGAGAGAAGACAACGCTAGTAAGGTCACTAGTAGGATAAATTTTTATTAGCATGTGTCTTCTCTGTGCCATAGAAAACAGAGCATGGATATAATATTTTCAGAAACACAAGGGTTTGGTGAACTCTGTTTTTGTCTTAGATTTTTGTTCATATATGACCTGATTTTTTTCATGCGTAATAATACCTTACAAAATCTTCTCCTCTTCCTTGTGCTTGTCCTTTGAAGTTTCAGGAAATTCCTCTGCTTATCTCTGAGCAGTTGGTTTCATTTTGGTGTTTATGGCTTTTTGACTTACTGTAAAAATCTGCTAACTTAAATAATGAAAAAAAATCTGAGAGCATTCTTTCTCTTGGGAGCGAAAATTGAAGAAAAATAGAAAGGGCAAAGAGAAGAAGAAAAATCACATAGATATGGTGAAGCTATAGAAATTAAATGTTGTGTTTCAGTTCAAAAGGTAACATACTCAAAGTCCTCCCCAAATTGCCTAGTGGTTTGAATTACAATTTTAATTTTTTTTTTCTCCAGATATTTGTAATATAAAGGCTAAAGATTAAAGGGGACACTGGAGATACTGGGTGGCATGTCATTTGTCAGTAGAGTGTATTTACAACTAAATAACAGTGGCTTTTGCACTTCTGTTGAGTAAACCACAGGAATTTCAGTTGTCTCTTGAGGGCCTTCAGAAGATTTTCAAGATTGTCAGTACAACAGTGCCCTGTCACTGGAGTTTCTGGGAACTAGTTGGGAGTTGAGAGTGATGCAGTAATTTTGAGCTGATGGGTTTGGAAAAACATATGTTTGGGATCTGAGGAGCATTTTGAAGAACTGCAGTTCAGATTTCCTTATTGGTGCAGCTATGTTACCTGGCTGGGTTTCTGCCTGGTTCTTTACACTGAAAAAGTAAATAGTACCAAATCAGAATGGCCTTGCAAAATGGTTCTTGCTTGTTGGAAACAAACTATTTTTTGCTGCATAAGCCAAATCACGTGTCTTTCACGTTAGTGTAAGCGTGGACAGTTGGCATTTGTCCTTGGAATAGAAAGTGCTCTTTGACCAGGCTGGTTTTTAGGAGACCTGATTCCCCTTTTTATTGTCGAGCAGAATTGGAATGGCCAAGACTGTGTTTTTAACTTCCATAAACTGTCTAGATATTCTTTCCTCAGTGTTGGGCCTGGAAGCTTCTGGAAGAACAAGTCAAGTCTTTTACCTGAATATTTTGTGCTTCCTCCTAGACAGTCAGTTCAGATTATCTCAGAGATGTCGGTGATGGTACCTTTGGAAGATGCTCGTGATACTGAGTAGTTGCAAATGACAGGGTTTTTTTCCTTGAGATCCTGGAGGACCAGACCCCGTCTGTGCTGAAGAGGTGGAAGAATAGTGTATGATAGAAAGGCATCATTCTGCTAAAAGTCACCAGGGACAGAGTGATTCCCTGATTAACCCTTTGTATGCATCTATTTCATATACTGATCAAAGGGCTGGCCATAAGGGAGTATTTTAGTATTCATGCACCTTCTGTGTGAACACAATTGAACTAGTACAAGCTGAGATTTATTAAAAGCTGTAAATTCATGATTTCCAAGCTTCTTTTTTTGCCTGTGATTAAAAATATTCTTAGATGGGCAAAGGACTTTCTTCTTACTTTTTTTATAGGACTGGGTGGTATGCCATACTTGGGGTCAGGGCTAGCTAAATTTGTCTTGACCCTCTGGATGTACTGCCCATCTGTTCTGAGGGATTGCAGCCAAGAAGGGAAATGGGTGATTCCTTTGGGGTGAGTAACCTTGTTTTTCCCTGATCCATTTCACAAGAAAAAACAGAGGATTTTTAAAAGTTCTTTTGTTCTCACTCACCTTTGGTTTTGGAAGAGTTTGTTGCCATATGGTGTAGAAGTTTTCTGGTGCACACAGGGCAAGTTAGGGATTTGCTGGTGCTGAGTGGGTGTCTCAGGACAGTGCAGCCACCTGAGATACTTCTTTCCATGCTTCTGGTGACTGGGAGAACTGGTGTCACCTCTCGAGCCAGCTTGCATGTTGTCAGCCCTTCATCCTGCAACAGTCATCCCTTTTATTTAGCAGGACTGTTGACATCAGTGGGGTTCACAGCCTTGTTCTCAGTTGCTGTTCTGTTCTAAACCATTCTGGTAGCCACAGACCTCTTTATTGATAACTTGACCACACAGGTATCTGGTCATCTTCTGCAGTCTGTCCATTGTTTCATTTGGAAGCTGTTAAAGAGATAATGTCATTTATTGTTTTTTATGGGCTGTTCAGCTATTGTCAGTTTCAAGGGGAAATCACACTTTTTTGGTAGGGTGTTTTTTTTCTTTTTTAATTAGGAAGGTGGGCTGCAATAGCAGTGATTAAAAAAAATGGGTTTGTTACAGAATAAGTACACTGGTAAAACCACTGACAAAATAGGCAGCATACTCACAGAAAAATGCATTTGCATGTAGTTCACTTCAGAACAATTACAGAAACTTTTTTGATATTTATGTTTACATTGGAGATATTTACGTTTGTAAGGCTCTCTACCATTGTTTCTTACAACATGGGAATAGCCACCTCACACAAGTTTGATTGTTAGGCACAGTTAAAGAAACTGGCTTTGAGAACAGACACAGTAGAACTGCCATTTGTTTGGTGATGTTTTTTCAAATTGTTTGACAACAATTTGAAATTCTGCTCCTTGCAAAGTAGAATCAAAAGTTTTGGTTCATGTAACGATTAAAGGATCTTACTGCTTTAAGATGCAGAAAACCATAAACAAAACTCCTGGACAGTCTCCAGAGATAAGGAGTGACATAGAGCATAGCAAGATAAGGAAAATCATGTATAGCAGACAAAGGATTTAGTGTTATTATGCCTGATTATAATTACATAGTGATTCTAACTGGTTGATAGTTTTACTTCTTTTTTTAGTGTTTGTTTTGGTTTTTTTTTCCTTGAGTCTAGTGTGCTGCTGGTGTAGACTCCTGAAGTTCCTGAGGAAAAAATACTAACACAGGTAACATTTATGACAGAAATTTATACTTTTCCTCTTTTCTCCCCTGTATAGGTGGCCTTCTAATCTCCTCAGCACATTTTGGGGCATATGTGTGTGGTACTGATATAGATTACAACACAATCCATGGATTAGGTATGTTACATATTTCTAAGCCACTGAAGTCTTACTCTCTGGAATTTAAGAATACTGATGGTAGCGGATGATGCTTAGCAGATTTTAAAGCAACGTTAATCTTCACAGGATTTATTTGGTCATACTTATTTTTATTCACCAGTTTACATGCATCCTAGTTAAGATATTATCTTACTTTTAAGCAGGAAATATTTTTGAAAAATAATAATGAAAACCAAAACAATGTTCCAAATAATAATTACCACAGCTGTGTGCTCTTTTGACCTGTGATATGGGAAGCTCCTCATAACCTAACCCAAGAACCCTAATCTCATTCTTACTTCTCTGAAAATAATGCAGGTAATATTTGACCTAGTGGACAGGATTGTGATTGATGGATGGAGAGAGCACCTTGCAAACTAGCATTTTTGTAAATGTGTTCTTTGACACCTCATGAAGATGATGCAGCAGAACTTTTCTCATGTATTTTCGTTTTTCCTTACTACTTGTGAAGTTTATTGCAAGTACTTGTGACAGTTTTTTTTGGTGACATTTAATTATTTTCCTTTAATTTAAATGGTAGAATATATGAAAGCTTTTCTTATATAATAGTTTCTTGTTGAGTATGCTTTTTTTTTCCTTTTCCATTCCCCTTCCCTTTCCAGGCAAGGCAAGCAGAAAGAACCAGAAATGGAGAGGGCCAGATGAAAATATCAGAGCTAATCTCCGACAGTATGGTTTAGAGAAATACTACCTCGATGCACTCGTTGCTGATTCTTCGAGACCGATATGGAGAAAAGGGATGTTGTTTGATGCAATCATTACTGACCGTAAGTTTGTTACTGCCTTTTGTTGCCCAATAACGTGACTGAAACATTATTGCCTATGTACATTGATTAAATGTCTGGACGAGTGCTCAGGCCTTCGGCTTCTATGTTTCCAAAGATGATTGTTGGGAGCAGCGCTATGGAAATTGGATCTGCATTTGATGTCTGCATTTATTTTAAGGATAGTTATAAATGTGTAACAAAGCTGGCAATGACACTTTCTTCCATGGAGAGAATGTTATGTTCACCAGCAGAAATCAATATGGCTGAAAATCATCCTTAGGAGAAGTCTCCTTCAGTAAAAGCAGAACATGATTGATGCATAGAGACTTCTGATCAAAATGGTTTGTATTGTTGGCAGCACATTGGAGTCTGCCATGCATCTCTGATGGACTTCTGGAGGCTTGGGTCAAGTGCTTAATGTAATGCTTCCAAAGAGAAATTTTAATGTGTTTCCAATACACTTAACTACTGGAAGCAGGAGCAGTTCTTTTAGAAACCTATGTACTAAACACCATTTCCCTTGTATGAGAGGGAAAAGAAACCAAGGGAATAAACGAAAGACCTTGATACAGCAATTACTGATTTCAGGTGCTGGCTTTTACAATGACACATTCATATCAATTAGGAATAGGAAGTGTCACTTTTCTTCGTGTGTTGCTTGCTAATTTTTATTTGGCCTGTTTGGCAGCAAGACAGTGTGGAATATTAATATGGACTTAGAACTGAGTGTGAAACAATTTGTACAACTTCTGCAGTGGTTACATTGGTGCTTCCATGATGCTGAAGCAAGACTCACAAACTCAGATGTTTTGAACATGAAGTAGATATGTTATGCTATTAGAAATGTGCAAAAAATATATGAGAAATAGCATTCTCTGCTGCTTCTTATGTGTGAGAATTACCATTTGTGTAATGTGCTGACAAGAAATTCCAATATACTTAATTTCATTTTGAAAAAGGTTAGTTAAGTGCTATAGGACACATATTTGTGTCTGTCAAACAAAAAAGGATGGGATTATTTATCACATGTTGGAAATCTAAGGAATATCTTTTAACAAACAACACAGCATTGTCTCTTGTCATGTAGGAAACATGTAGGCTGCTAGAAGCGCTTACAGCTGAAGGGATTTCTTTGAAACAGTTTTAAAATAACTTTTTGGAGCAAGAAACTTTCAGTAGATCTTGAAATTTCCCTTACTGACTTTAAGTTTGTAAAAGCTTTCCTTTTTTATTTTAATTTTGTATAAGCCACAGTTTGTGCAGTGTTGTGTATGTATGGTGTAATTTTATGTTATTTGGACAAAGGGTAAGGTTCTCATCTCTGCATTTTGCTTTTGCTTTGTGTAGCACCATATGGTATCAGAGAAGCTCCTCGCAGAATGGGATCACCAAAGGAAACAGTTAAGTCGGTTGAAAGAAGGTAGGGAAGCTGTCTCATCTATTGTAGAATATAAATGTCTTAATGGAAACCCAGTTGCAGTTTTAGAATATTTATTACTTCTTGGTTGGCTGTCAGCAGTTAAAAACTAGTAGCAATTATAATTAAAGAAGAAAACCCCTTTTTGTTCTGTTTGCACAATCACTGTCACTTCCTGAAATCTTCTCAGTTTTGTTCTCCCTCCTTATCCACTGCGCATGTTTAGATTTTGAATCCTATTTCTCACCCCTGTGAGCCACCATTACCTTGTACTTCCTATTCTCAGAAAGTTTTTTTTGGTCCCTGCAGGCTGCAAAGTCAGTCTAAAATGGAATACCTGTAATTTTACCTTAACCTTTTTTCTTTTGCATTTTCCGCTGCTCCTTTCTCTTTAAAGACATCACGTGGTTTCTCCACTGCCTGGCCTTCCTTGCCTTCTGACTTTTACTCTAATTGCTTTAGAAAGATGCTGTGAAAAATAACTATTGCCAACATACCTGTGATTCTTTAGACTCATCTTTAATACATATGGAAGTCAAAGAGACAGTTACAGGGCCACCTGAGAAGTTGTATCCCTCATAGTAGAAGTTGTACTCCTGGATTGTCCTAAGTAGCTCTGCAAAGCTCAGACAGTGCTTTTGTGGTTTAGTGTATTGTTTTTTAATTACCATTATTAAAAATCTAGGTTTTACCTGTGCTCTTGTGTTTGTTTACACTTGTACATTTTTTTGTTTAGCACAGAAAATCACTTCTTCGTTTCATCCAGTTACCATCTAAGTGACATCTTTTTTGACCTCTTGAAGTTTGCGGCAGAGCATCTGGTGATGGGAGGAAGATTGGTTTACTGGCTGCCCATATACAGGCCTGAGTATGTGCTGTTGGTATCTGCTGTGTTGTGTGTCAGAATGGATGCTGCATTCTCACTGGGCTTTCCTTTGGGACACAGTACAGCTGGAGCTTCCATAGTACCAGCACTTAAGAGTAATGCCCAGACCTCATATTTTAAAGTTTTGTATGAGGGAAACCACAGTTTGTAACGAAGCTTTTGAATGGAGATAATTCCTGACTGTTACCAAACAGAAAATGCCTTTGCCTGTCATTGCAAATGCATGTTCAGTGGGTTGAAGTTTAAGCTTAAAAAGTTAAACTTTCAAGGTGCAGATAGATTTCTAAGACAGTAGAAGCAAGGCTGGTATTAGTACATGTTTCTTTCTAGCTGATAGAGGTGTGTAAAAATTATCCTTGATCCTTTGGTGTTTGGCACTACTGATTTAGCTTTCTGCTGAGAAACAAAAGTCCAGTGACCAAGAGATGGCAGTGAGAGGCAGGAAGCATCTGGGAGCAGCCCTGTTAGGGACGAGAGAGGCCAGCAGAGACTGTGGGATCCTGTCTGCTCCATAGTGCAGCCTGGGATCAGAACTGAGTTTATAAAGAAAAGCAGCTGTTTGCATGTCTTATTTCAGCATCTCTTAAATTAGGTTTGAGGGGGTTTTTTGTTTTGTTTTTGTAAAAATGTTTCACTGTAAAGTTGATGTACGGTAGCTGTTTCAAAGTGGCTTCCACATACAGATGGGCTCTGAAGGTAGTTTCTACAGTGTCATATATTTCTTTGTACAGTCAAACTGTACTGATATATAAAATGGTGGTTGTCCCTGTTTTCACCATGGAAATGGCTTGTGATAGTCCTATATACCACATGCTGTTTTGAAAATTTGGAAATCAAAAGGAGCCGTTTCTGTTACATGCTTCTGTAACAGGAGGGTGCACGTAGTAGTTTGCATTTTTTAGTAAATAGTAGAATTGGTATCTTAGGCCTTTTTTCTTGTAAGACAATTCACAGACAAAGTAATGAATGCCACTCGTATTATAGCTAATGTTCATGTCAATAAAATCAGTTTGAAATTACTGAATTATTTTGTTCATCAAGATACGAGAGTTTTTCTGTCTACTCGTTGAACTTTGGTAAATGCGTGCTTCCTCACTACAGCAGTGTAAAGTGTTTCATTTCAGATAACCAGGGAACTGCACATTGGGGATCAACTTCAGTTCCTGTTTTGGGGAGGTCTAGTTGAGTTGCCTCTTAAAAAGTGAATTTGTACATCCTACTATGAATTGAAATACTAAAGTTGCTAGAATTAGCATAGAGTAGTAGGTTAGTCAGTTTATTTTCGGCTGTAGTAATGAACATGGGGCATTAAAGCAAGAAAGTGGGGGGAAGAGAAGATACTTTTTACTAATATGTTACATTATCAAATACCAGTTGGTAACACCTTCCGTCAGTTTCATTTTTAGATCTTTGTAAAAGCCGAAACTGTATTGAATTGGATGTCCGTTGAAACCACTGCTTCTGTATTTCTTACTTGTTTCTGAGTTTTACCTGAAAGAATATAGAAATACATTCATTAATGCTAACAGAAAAGGCTTTTTAACAAAGTGATAATGATCTCTCCCTCTTCAAAATAGCATCTCACTCCAAAGTTCGTTCTTTCAATCAGACATTGAAATCATTGTTGAGTCCAAATACTTCTAATTCCATTAAAGTCAGCCTTCTATATGACTATGAAGAGAAACTTTTAATATGTTGTGGCAGAGTGCCTACCTTTGTAAGAGAAAGAGACAGTTTGGTGCTACTAGAGTCATCAAAAGTCTCGTGTAATAGAAAAAGCAGTTGAGAATTAATTTCATTCTCCTTTGTCAGAAGCATGTTCTGACTTCACCTAGCAGAAGCAAATACTTGTTTCTGCACAAGAAGTGACTGAGAGGTAGTTTTTTGGTCTGGAAATTTTGGAGCAAAGCAAAGAGGCAGTACTGTTTGAGTTTTTTCTTATTTGCAGATCTGTGTTTGGTATTGAGTTACTTGTTTAACAGTTCACTGTTATCTTAAGAAGTGCTGAGTTTTCCACCAGCACCTAGATGGATCCTATTTTAAACTGTCACATTGACTTCTCTTTTTCCCAGACCAACACCTTTATTTTCATTCAGAAAATCCACCTCTTTACGGAAAAAATGTAAAGCTTCTCCTTTGTACCTTTTGAATTCAAGTCATAGATATTAAGTTGTTCAGTTCTGTGTTTCAGTGTCTGACTTCTGTTGACCCCCAAACATTGAAGAATCATAGGAGCAGGCATTTTGTACTAAATCATAGTCCCTAACAATACCAGAACCCATTTTCTGTGTTATCTTTCAGTGACTATTACATGAAAGCTTATTACAAGGTCTAAGAATAAATGACTGATCTATGTTTCAGTATATAGGAAGGATATCTCATCTCATACTTATCATACTAGCTAGGACAATGCTTCTTGCTGCTGTAGTCCCATGCAAAGCTCTTAAATCCTTAAATTTTTCTTTCAGCATTTGGAGAAATAGAAGCATTGAGAGCAATCTAGAGAAAGCACTTTCTATATAGAAAATAGTATGCTTATGAGGTGGAGCATTTAAAACACTAACTCATGCTTCTATAGATAGCAGCAACGTTGGCTTATAATTAAATCCTATCTGATGTTAAATGATAGTGGATTTTTTTTTTTTGCCATTAGAAAAAGTAATTATAATGAGATAAATTTGTAACACCAAATTTTGAAGTTCAGGAATGTCACTGTCTAATAAGAGCTGACTTAATAAGATTTGAAATTAAAGTGCAATGACCTCCTTTTAGGGAGCCAGAGTAAAGTCTCTTACTCCTGCAACTTCATATATGTTGACTGTGGAATATGTTTTTAAAATCACTGCTCTGACCGGATAAGTTATTATTCCTGGTTGGCTGAGATATTTTCTACTTGAAATTAGACAGGCAGGCCTGTGTGTGCATACATTAACATAATTTAAATACATGTAGAAAATTGGGGGGAGTGTCTCTTTACTGTGAGGTTGTAATTTATGCTACACACTGCATGTCAAGATGATTGGAATATATGATGTCAAAATTATGGAGCACCAATATCTGAATTTATTTAATCAGGTTAAAGTGCATAACAACTTTCTACTGCGGGCCTTTTAGTGAAGAGTCTGTAAGAATTTTGTTTCAGATGCAAGTCTTCCACTTCATGAGCCTACAGCACTGTGAATGTTTATTTCTTCCAGATATACAGAGGAGATCATTCCCCGCCATCCGTGCCTGAAACTTATTAGCAACTGCGAGCAGATGCTTTCCAGCCACACATCAAGGCGCCTCATAACCATGGAAAAGGTGAAAGAATTCAAGGTAAGCTTGAATTCTTGATTATATTGTGTAAAAAAGTACCTGTTGCGTTCGTGACAAGTTCGTGCTATTCAACATTTGATCCTTGTTTCTGTCACACTTTTGGTTTTTATGATCAGAGTTAGAGCTTTTGTAAAATTGAGTAGTGATTTAAGGGACTGTTCTGGTTTTGGTTTCTTCTTTTTTGTTCTCAGTTTTTGGTAAACTCTTCATCCTGAAAAAGCCCCTTGATAGTGTGAAAAAGATCTTTGAACTTAGTATTACTTGTGAATCCCATCCACAGAAGCTTTGCGCAAGTTTCCCTTGATTTCAAAGTGTGTATCAATGCCCAAGTAAATACTAAATGTCTTTGTGGGTCTTGCAGTACAGGTAAACCGTATTTAATTCTGTTACTTGATCTTTAGAGTGGTACATTTTAGCTTTTGAAATAATATTGAAGTTGTAACAAGTGTAGCAAAGCACAGTCTCTTTTTTCTGTTTGTTTGTTCTGTGACACACTGAGTGCCTCTCCTGAGGCATTGGGACCAGGGAATATTGCATTCAGCTCTCCTTTCCATTCTTGCTACTTCTCTCATTTAATACTGTTAAAAGAGATGCTAAACACATGTGAGGCAATTTCATAATGAAAATGTACTCGATGAGCAAGTGTTTTTAGTACATTCCTTGTCAGCTGGAAGAGCTGTTTCAAATGGGAGGAGATACAGTCAGACCGCTCTGTCTCTGTGGTGCTTGCACTAATGACACAGCAGGGTTTCAGTGCTGTGTTCGTAATGCTCATGGTGACTGCAGTTCTCAAGCAACACCTGAACTTTTATAAACACTCTGTGTGGAGTTCAGCCTCGGAGCTGCCAACTTCACCAGTAGCAAACCACGAGGGTAAATGATGAAAGCTTTTGACATGTGCGTCTCAGGGTGTTCAGGGAGGTTTTTGACAGCAGTTATATTGCTACCAGTGCTGTAGGGCAACATATTCTAATCTAAAAAATATATCCACCCTTCTGCAAATAGACTTTCGTCATTTGTTACTCTCCTTTTGTGCATCACCTGTTCTTCAGTACATGGTTTGACAGGTTCATGTCTGGAAATGTTTAGCTCTAAGCACCTGAGACTAGTTGGCAGGCTTGCTGCTTAGATAAGACTGTGCAAGTGCTTACATTCAGTATTCCAGATGTCTGTTAGATAATTAAAAGATACCAGAGCCCATGTATGGTTTCTGATGATGCAAAACTTGTCTACAGAACAAAATGCATGTTGAATCCTTAGCTACTGCCTGCTTGGTTTAGGACTTTGTGACTGAGATTTCCCTGCCCCAGTGTCCCTTACCTGGAACATATTTTTTCCTGTCTTAATATCCTGAGCAACCTTTGAATTGGATACTTCTGACTTGTTCGATATGATCATAAAATTCAATAGTTAGAGTTTTGTATGCTTTTCTTTTTCCTAAACAAAATAGTGAATTTTTATGGATATGCCAAACATTTATGTTTCCAGACAGTTCCTGTCTGCTTTACTGAACTGGTTTGTAACAGGCCCTCAGTTGCCTTTTAATTCAGGTTAGCGCAGCACTTGCAAGTGTCTGAGAAGTGTTACAAATCACGTTACTGTTATTATGCAGTTCTTCCGTTTCCCCAGTGTTTGCCACCAGTAAGGAATTGCAGATTTCACAGTAAATTTTGATTTCACTATTAACACTTCAAATAAACACTTAACTGGAAATGAATTCAGTCAGTTGCTGAAATTGGTGGTGTAATTTGATTGGAATTGTTTGTAATAAAGAGGAGACCAAACTGAAGGCAAAAAGTGAGTACGTCTAGATGAAGTATTGATCCATCTTGAGAAATCATAAGCATGAAGATCATATGTTGAATTAAAAACCTCACAAAACTGGTATATAACTTGCTGTCTTGTAAGCATCCAATCTGTTCTTTTTAAGTTTACAGTGAAATTGTGCCAACTGGAAAAAGTTTCTTCCTGAACTCAGTGTTGAGATGAATAGGCTTTTCCAGCATGTGCACAATATGAGCAGAGGAGTTATTTGGTTTGTAACATTTAAGGTTTGTTTTTCTTTAATTACCATTTTAGACAACTTTTGCCACCGTTCCTCCCAGCACAACATTCACCCCAAAATGCACACTCCCCTCCTGCCTGCCCCACAGAACTTCTGCACAGTCCCCCCAAAACCCAGGGTGGATGAGGCAGGGGCAACTGCAGCCTCAGCCCAGAGCCCCATGTTCCTCCCTCCCTGGAAGGCATCCCACTTTTTTTATTGCCAAGAGAGATGCATAGAAATTATGTAGTAAGATGGAACAGAAAACTTGACTGAAGGACAAACTCTGAGCATATGATTGCCCAGAAAGGGACTATGAAGCACCAGGCACACAAAACCCTGAATTGGTCAAGCATTTCCATGTCACGTGGTCACTCCAGAGTTGTTACTGGTGTAGAATTTTTCCTACTGAATTTAGCAGTGTCTGTTCCTGGATATATGACCCTGCTGTCCCCGATTTGGTAACTGCTCCATTTTGTTTATAGCTGTATAACATTAGTACAAGTGGTTTCTATAGCTACTGTCCAGCACCAGATGTGGAGTGGTAGGCAGCAGTGATAAGGCTAGGAAGACTTTTTTTTAAACAAAAACTAAATGTGGGTAATTACCTTGAAGCTGAACTAGGGCATGCTAGGTTAATAAAAGTCTTTAGAATGTCACTTAATATTTGCAGGATTTAAAGAAAAATAAAATTTTCTTGTTATCGTTCAGCGTCCCCTTCTCTTCCATCTGTTCATTATTTATTAGAGATCTCTAACACCTATTTTAGTGTTGTCTTTAGAACAAATAAATTGTTTAATTAAGATTTTTTTTTGACAAGTTAATTTCTCTGTAAAGTTAAATGAAGCCTATCTCCCGGTGTTCACATTGTATCCATTCAGCTCCCTGATACAAAATACTGTAAGTTAGAATTTGTTTGGAAATCCTTAGTCTCTGAAATCCAAGAATTTCAGTTACTTTGATCAGTTCTCATGCTGCCTGTAAAACTGTTTTGACTAGTAATTCTCAACAGTGACTAGTATCTCCAGATAGTTCAGGATTTCTTATTTTCTTTTACCTTTTTTAAGGAGCAATTCCCATCCTTGTTGGTGTTTGGGGTTTTTTGTTTGTTTATTTTTTTAAGCAGTCACCATCTTTATTAGACAGTCATGCCTGTGCAGGGGAGAGGTAGGGAATGGAACCTCTTAAACTGGAATTATTGTGATGTGGGCCAGGAACTTCCTTTGTAATCTCTCCTAAGAAATCCATGCCTGACTGCAGATCTCCTCTCATTTAGTGAACAGTGTTTGCAGAGCTTTTGGTGAGGCCTGGATTTTCGAGATGAGATTCTGCTGTGGAGTGGTGCACCAAGCCTGTTTCCATCTGGTGCATGCAGATGCCCCTATTACACCTGTGTTTTACTTGGAGTTTGTTCTTCTGCACAGCACATCCTCTCTTTGCCCTAACCAGCTTGGAGGTGGAGGAGAGGGTAGTTCCTTCATCCCTTCGAACAAATCAGCATTTTGTTTCCTATGGAATCAAGATGAATGTTGTACATATGCATGACCTCTTAAAGGTTGTGGGGATTAATTTTTATCTTAAAACATCTTTGATCCATGTATCATTATCCTTCAGGGTCAAATATCCTGTCCATTTCTCAAAATAAGTGAATTATGTAGCATTCTTGTTAAAACACATCCCAATGATATAAAAATACATGTTTATGTCAAAGAAGGATTTCTGAGCTGCAGTTTCAAGAGAAGAAAAAGTGTTCTTTTCCTCAGAGTGGAGAACCTGGAGAAGTAGGTACAGGCTGGCTGTGAGAGGACTGTGTCTTACATCCTTCATGTTTCCTGCCTGTCTGCTGTAGTTTTGTAATTTTGGTTTTTTTCACAAACATGTTAAAGCCTATTGTTTATTTGCCTGAGAATAGTCATGGAGATGGCAGTCTCTCACAGGTGACCAAAAGACAACAGATAGTACTGTGCCTGCAGTGGGTTTCCTGAAGTCATTTTCTTCTGCTGTTTTCCAGCAGTGCAGTATTTAAATAGAGCTGCTGCTGCTGGTGTGCATGCTTTGCATAATAGAGATCTACTTGACACTGAACATTTAGCAAGTTACTTTAAGCTGATGTCACATTCCTGATGTCTGCTGGAATAGCAGGCGAGAGCTACTTCACAGCAATATCTCATTGTGTCCAGAAGAGGGCCCTTCTGCATGCACACGAGTCTTGCTTTGTTGAAAAACCTTTTCTTTCACTCCTTTAGAATGTTCATTAAGATATCCGAAGCTAGGAGAGGTGTTGATCTTGTTAGGTGAAAACCTGGAAAGGCTACAAAATAGCTGAAGGGAGAGATTGTCCATTAGGATTCTGTTCATCTTTGCTTTGTAATACTTTTGTAATATGAAAATACTGACTAAAATCTACTTCCATGTTCCTACTAATGCTAAAGCACTCCACAGAAACTTTATTTTCAAATATGAACCAATAACTGTAAACTTTTTAAAGTAATGAACCAAAGTTTATGTTACTGCATTGGTTTAAAAAAAATTGAGAAGAAACACATGGTTCTGTTGTGTGCTTGTTTTTATTTTGTCCTTGCACCGTTCAGTTGTTCTGTGTGAGACTGCTTGTCACTGTTGCTTCCTGCTATTGAGCATAATAATAAACTGACATCACCCAGAAGCGTAAAACTGTTTTTAGAAGTTGCCATCAATTTTCTTTAACACTCAGATTAAAGTTTGATGTAATGTTTATGTTACAGCATTACTAATGTTAGCTGACAAGTATCTCAATTGTATAAAGCCACAGTACACGATGAACTAAACCTTTGTATATACAGTGGGCCAATTTTCTAAACTGTGTTCTTGGGTGGTGTCAAATAGGTATTATGTGTAGGGATTTACTGTGTCAACTTTAACTTTCAGAAATACATGAATGCTGCACACAAAAAAAATTCTCTGAATGTGTTTCAATAACTGTAGGAACTCATTTTAGCTATTTGTGTGCCTCTTCTGTTTGTACCTGCCTTCCACAGGCCTCTGACTGACTGAATTCTCCAGCCGGTACTTTTCTGGAAAGTATTTTCCTTTATAGAAGTCTGTGTGGTGTAGTACCTGTGCTCATTGAGTCATGTAAGGGTGGGATTCTGGTACTGTCAGCTGAGATATTTTCAGTGACAAGTGTGTGCTGTTGAATTGTAAAACAAAAACCCAACTACTTTTTCCTTGCGTGTAATGGTTTGAAAAAGTCTGGAAGCAAAGTGGTGGCAATGCGTGCTGAACATCCTGCCCTCGGTCTGATGTTTGCCTTTTGATGCCATGCAGGATCAAGATGAGAACTCTTACTTGCTGGATGGTCAGTATATGCCGTACAGGGGACACAATTCTTTCCGTGAGAAGTATTTCAGTGGTGTGACAAAGAGGATTGCCAAGGAAGAAAAGGACAATCAGAAGTAAAATATTATATAAACAGACTAAAAAATGAGAAGAGAATGAAGACCACGTTTCTTTGTAAGGACATCTGGATATGAACATTCATTTGGATGCTTCAGAAAAGTAAATACTGCTTTTAATTTTAAAACAAGATGAAACCCACAACCAGGTTGAGAGCAGTTCTTTTTAATTAGCTTTGTTTATAGCAGATTTTATTGTACAAGTTTTTTGAGTCTTATTTAATTTATATTTGTACTTTCAAGTACTAATGATGATTGACTAAAACCATTATTATTCTTCTTTCACCATCAACGTTTACAAAAAAGTAGTAGTATTATTTGGCTTCTTAAACTGTGAACATCTGGCTGTTTTAAAAACACATGGTGGTGATCAAGGGTTGCTGATTAAGAAGATCATTTTCATTTGTTTTGGTTTTTTTTGTAAATGGTGTACAATAAACCAAGGTTGGCGTGAGTTTTTTTTTAATTGTTGCATGCAGTAATTGCTCATATGAGTTCCACTTGCTCGGGCTGAGGTCACAAGTGTTCAAAACAAACAGCGAACGCAAAGAAACAACTGGGCCCATGCACACCCTACAAAAAGAAAAGCCTCTGTGACCTGACAAACTCTGGAGAGCCTATTAAACCCTGTGAAGCCTGTCCACATCTGAAGCTCATCTGTACCTTGGATTTGCTTTTGCATTCCTAAACCTTGACTCTTGGTCAAGCCAACTTCTGCAATTTTTGGTTCAGAAATTGATAGTTAAACCAGTAACAACAACAGCATAAAATCAGTAATGGTTCCCTAATGGTATTAAGCCTAATCAAATCTTTGAAACCAAAGCTGTATTTGTTAAAGGGCAGACTTTGCTGAATCCACACCACGTCCATCATGAAAATACCTCATTTGAAAACCACTAAGCCCATTAATTCAGGATGTTAATGGCTCTTCTCATTTTGGTGGTCACATATGGTCACATATTCTTCAGCAGGGCCTTGGTGAATGCATCTGTGCTCCAGCCAGAGCAACCCTGCTTCTCAGTTTGCTGCAGGTCGCTGGCTATGGTCATGTTAGAATCTTTGTAGATCATAATTTTTAAGTGCCTCTCCAAGGAAGGCACAGGTCATTGTGTGTATCTGATCGAGTTCATTAACTGAATTTGCTCTTCTGTGTATTGTGGTCCTCAGCTGCAGCAGGAAAGCTTACAAACTCAATGACAACTTAGTCTGGCCTTCTGGATCTAATCTGTGGTGTGTTAAAAAGTTCTCAAAGAGTGATTTATTTTCTGTGTTTCCATTATAAATCACTTTGTTTTGACACTTTTAATGTCAGCCATATAATAGTTGTTCTGGACTCAACTTGGAGCAAGATCAAAGCTCAGAAAATTTTTCAAAAGCAGAATTTGAATTGATCTTTTTCAAATATTACATCAAAAAACCTACTGCTTCTGAAAACCTGTCTTCATTTCAGCATTACAATTTAGCATTCAGCTTTTATGACTTAACAAATTAAAATTAATTTCTGTTCTTCATAGGCAAGGAATTTTTCTAGATGTATTTATTATGCACTTATAACTCTATTTTTGTCAAAGTTACCTTACACATGATCTGAGTGGTTATACAAGAGGTAAGGTAGTGGCAAATCTGGCTCTGTCTATTCAATTAAAATGATTTAGTTTGTTTCTCCTCCGCCTGGTCCAACTTCTAGTCCCTTCAGCAGTGGTGGGGTGGCCTCTGTTTAGCAGTCCATACATACCAGCTCTGTCATTACTGAAGGATACCATTTTGAACAGAAACTGACAGTGTATTTGGGGTACCGCATCAACATTGGCTAATCAGAAATCATTTAGAATTGAAATCAGATGTTTAAGCTCTGCTGATCCCCAACTTTAAAGCTATCATTTGGAAATATTCCTCGTCTTTAAATTTCTCCTTGCTTAGTGTGCACGCTCCAGCCCCTGGTGCGTGCAGACTTGCAGAGCACAGGCGTTTATAGATGTAGAGCTGGGACACAGTCCTGGCGCTCTCCCTAGCGCAGGGCCGCCGGGCGGCTGAGTTATCCCTTCGGCAGCGTTTGGCCATCGATGGCCGCGGCTTCTGGCACTTGCCTTCGCTCTGGTTCCATCCAGTCTCTTTCCGTGAGGTTACAGTTTCCTGTCCCTGGCGGGGAGCGTCAGTTCATGAGCCCGCGCTGAACTCATACCATTGTCATTCTCTCCTTTGGGGTGGTTTGTGCCATTTTCCAGTTTTCAAAAATAAATGTTATTTTTGGAGTGCTTTGTTGTGCTGCGGCAAATTGGATGGAGGGAGGAGCTGAAAACGGCTGTGAGGTCGTATGGGCAGAAACCGTCTCTTGCTGTAGAGAGCAATTTGTTGAGGCAACAAAGGGAAAGAGCCCCCTCTTTTTACAGGATCCCTTTACCTGGTGGTGGTGTTCTGGCTGCGAGCCTCCCACGTATATTTGGGAAGAGAAGGGGGAAAAGTAGAGGAAATCGATTTTCTCTGCATTCGCTGTGTGCCCTGCCTGCCATCTCTCTGTAATACTTTTTATAATTAGTAGCCGATTTGACCAAGTTTAACAGAAGGTCAAGGTTTGATGATGTCTTGCAGATAATGGAGCTACACTTTTTGTTGGAATAGGCAGAGGGATTGAAGAAGAAGACGATCTCTTCCAAGGAAAAGGCTGTAATATGAGTTCAACTCATTAAACATCAGAGAACCCACATGGAAACAAGGCCTGGACAAAAGCTCTAACCAAGTTTTTTTGTTTCTGCTGCTACAACCAGTGCTGGCCCTGCTGCTTCTTGATCTTCTCATTAAAACAAAGAGACACAAGTAAAAGCATACAAAAAACTTTTTTAGTAGGAACACAAGGGTCTTGGCTGAACTTCCCACTTCTACTCAAGCTATGAGGCAAACTCAATGAAACTCAGACTCAGTAGTTTCTCCTTATCACTGATGAGAGGAGTCAAGCAGGTGTGTCAGCTTGGTGAACTTCTCAAGGATAGTGCAGCTCTCCCTGTAAACCATCCTAAGAAACTGGTGTCTGTTAATGGGATGACATCTGACTCTGGGTCCCTTCCAGTAGAGAGGCAATGTCCCCTCGCTGGACATGGGCTCTCCACAGCAACTCTTGAAGGTTGGTTTTGGTGGACCCTTTATTCCTCTCTGCCTGTTCTAGAGGGCTGTGGTGGAAGTCCTTACCAGTTCAGCGTCTCTTTCCATTAGACAAGCACTCAGCCTTGTGACTTAACTGGGTCATATGCACCACAGCTGGCAGAAGGCAGTTAAATTTTTGTGAGTTCTCTGTCAAGGTTTGCCTGTCCAAAAATTACTGAAAAATGGTGCTAAGAAGATAAACCATGGGCCTTCAGGCTGTTTTGATATTGGTTAAATGTAGAAATGTTATAGGGAGGAAACGCCTTAGTAATTCTGAATCTTTTCTTTCCTTCTATCTCTGCTTTTCAAGATTTCTTCTTAATGGTTTTTTCCAATGTCTCCAGGACAATTTCACAACTTCAAGGCCTTCAGCCAGAGAAAGGTATCACAGAGATGGTGACCCTGTGACTTTGCACTGTCCTCTGGCCACAGGTTTTCCAGAGACAAAAATGTCCAGTTAAAGCAGGGAATAGGGACAGGGATGATACACAGTGGTTGCAGGTTTCCCTGTTGGACAAGAAGCAGCTCTGGGATTAGCTGGCAGAAGGTTCAGCTGCTGGCTCAGCTCCCATCACCACCATGTTTCTCTTTTCTGACTCTCCACCCCTTCATAGAAGCTGGGAAGAAAAATTTAGTGTGTTCTTTCTTTGCTGTTTAGTTTGGTTTGCAGTTTAAGGTCTGAGGTCCAGAATTGAACAAGGCTGTCTTTTCAGTCTGGAAACTTCTTCCTAAAAAAAATAGAGTTGTGGGTACCCAGGAGAATGAAGAGACTGATATCCCTCTCCACCTTTCTTTTTTGTTTGATATTTGCAAAAAAACCCTGTTTCTTTAACCTTATTCTCTCCTATAATTGATTTTGGTGATCAGATATTTTAAAAAGGCAAAATACATTTTACCTGCCCCCATGCTACCCTTTTAAATGTATTTCTCTGATGTTCTCTTACTGGCTCAGTGGGATTTAAAAATCTGTGTTTATGTATGTATCCTCACAGCTGTTTTCATTATAGTTCTCTGTCCTGGATGCTGTTATTTTGTACACCGTATTTTGCATTTTGTACTGCCTCTCACCAGTTCCAGCTTTCCCAAGCCTGTGGGTGGGGAGGACACCACTCCAGCGAGATGAGAGCTCTCTGTTAGCTAAAGCACCCCAAGGTCCCGGAGAATGGACATCCTGCCTGGCTGCACTGAGGGCACTGGACCTCGAGACAGGTTTGCCAAGTAAGATCTTTTTTAACTCTTGTAGGTTGCATAAAGTGAGGTGGGCAGCTGAAAGGTAAAATCCATTGGTAGGAGGGAGATCTTGGTGTCTTTGCTGCTGCCCTTGGGATATTGTCTGACTGTACACTCAGGGAGGTGCCCAAGAGGTGTCTCAGAGGCTGCTGAAAATCCACAGCAGAACAAGGCACAGGAGGCTTCCACTGTGTGTGTCAGGCTTGACAAAGAGTGCTTTGAGTAGCAAAGTAGGATCAGGATATTTTGTTTCATTTAAAACTCCCCAAAAGTTAATTTTTTTTTTTAATTCAGTTTTTAGGTGCTGGAAAAAGATGATTTTGTACAATGATATATTAATGGTCGTCTGAGATTCTAATCCAAATTTTTGTTGCCTTACATAAAAGAAGTGAAAATAAAAAAATCTAAACATGTTCAGAACAGCATAGTTATCACTGTGGTAATTCTTTCCAAAAGGAAATTTTATTTGAAATTTTTTTTCAGTGAAAATGCCACTTGATGTATAAAATTCTGTTTTAAAATTTGTTCTTCATGGATTCATTCTAATAAATATTTCATTAATAAAGTTCAAAATAGCAGGTCATGTTATTATATGTAATGGGATAAGTAGTTAATTCTAATCAAATACGTAACTCTTAACAGTCTCATCTCCATGAGGAGATACCATTGGCAAAATAATCATAGTTACTCGCAATACTTCCTTCTCTGGAATCCGTCCCAGAAGATGGGATGTCTCTGCCTGATGTTTAGGGATGGATGTTCATTGCCATGATTGGACAGCCCAGAGTGTCTTTGCGTTATCCTGAGACCAATATGAAAGGTTTCTACTTAACACTTAAGAATTATGCTGTGTATTTTGGAGGTAAAACTAATCCTTGTGCTATCTTTTCTTCTATTGATGTAGCACTAGGGGAAAATGCAAGTGGGTAATTGCAGCACAGAATAAATTTAGTTATGAAAGTTCTTAACAACGAATAGCCAAGGTTCCTTAAATACTATGATTTTTGGCTAGGCATGAAACACAGCTATGTGGAGAAAATTCTGTGAGTAGTTGGATCTATTACAGAATCACCGAATATGCTGAGTTGGAAGGGACCTATCAGGATCATCGAATGCAACTCCTGGCCCTGCACAGGACACCTCAAGAGTCACACCATGTGCCTGAGAGCATTGTCCAAACACTTCTTGAACTCTGTCAGGTTGGTGCTGTGACCACTTCCCTGGGGAGCCTGTTCCAGTGCCCAGACCTCTGCTGGGTGAAAAACCTTTTCCTGATATCCACCCTAAACCTCCCCCACCTCAGCTTCATGCCATTTACTTCCATCCTGTCACTGGGCACCAGAGAGATGTGCCTGCCCCTCCGCTTCCTCTCATGAGGAAGTTGCAGACTGCAATGAGGTCTCCCCTCAGTCTCCTCCAGGCTGAACAGACCAAGTGACCTCAGCCGCTCCTCATAAGGCTTCCCTTCCAGACCTTTCACCTTCCTCATCACCCTCCTTTGGACACTCTCTAATAGTTTAATGTCTTTGTTACATTGTGGCACCCAAATCCGCACACAGTATTCAAGGTGAGGCCTCCCCAGTGCAGAGCAGAGCAGGACAATCCCCTCCCTTGCCCAGCTGGTGATGCTGTCCCTGATGCCCCCCAGGACAGGGTTGGCCCTCCTGGCTGCCAGGGCACTGCTGACTCCTGTTCAACTCTCTTTTGACCAGGACCCCCAGATCCCTTTCCACAACACTGCTTTCCAGCATCTCATTCCCCAGTCTGACTCCCCAGTGTGGCTCCTTACATTTACATACAGGCAGTCTTCTCCACTGAGTTGTTTGTGGTCATTTTCTTTGTGTGAATGTATGTGATGGGTGGAATGATGCCTCTGTGGTCACAATTCATAAATCAGGTTTGTTTTGAGGCAGATTGCTTAAAGCTTTGAGATCTGAGGTTAGGAGTGCTGGGCAGGTGCAATGAATGGGTTTATTGCAGTAACAGCTGTGACAGAGACTAGGATAACCAGAATCCCAAGCAGCACGATAGGACATAGGCTTCTGTCCTGGAGAGAACCTTATATCTCATTAATAAACAGACCCACAGCAATTTAGGAGCATTTTGGGAAGTTCCTACTCTCTCTTCAAAATGCCTATGTGGCAGAGAATACTTGAGTGCCTTTGCTCGAGCCTCATTCCTTAACACTCCCTGGACAAATGAAATTACACGAGAAAGGGAGCTGGTTTGCTTAAGCAGTGTTTGTCAAAGTTGGCGTTTGCAAAATGTCATGTTTTAGTCTCCACAGCTTGGAAGAGGAGCTGTCACAGAAGCGTGTGTGCACCTCTGGTCCTGTCCTTGCTGAGGAGCTGGTCCCAGGCAGTGTGAACGTGCTGGTGCTCACTGGGTGAACACACACAAGTGCCAGGCACCACCTGTGCTTGTGCTGCCTCTCCGCTCTGCTGTTCCCACTGACAAGCTGCAGGCTGAACTCGTTAAACTACTGCTGTTTGCTACAGAGAATGACCTGCCAAAAATCTGCACAACCCTGTGCCACTGGGGCCAGGGGAGCCAGCCCTCCCCGCTCACCCCCAGCCGCCCTGCCTCTTTATGAAGCAAAGAAATTAATTCAATAATAATCATAGAATGGCATTTTTAGGCTTATGTAAAAATGTCAAGGAATACAAAGATAAGGATTATTTCTTAATTAAATACGGATTTTATTTTGGTTTTTGTTTTTACTCTAAAAGCAAACCAAAACAAGTTTGCGCCAAGAGCTGTTATATCCCACCCCCTTCCTATTTTTTTTTTTAATTGTATTTTTATATGCCTGGCAGAATTAATGATGAAAATCTTTCCAGCTGTGACTTTGCCAGAATCCCTTTCTGAAGCTCCTACTAATTTGGATTAAAACTGGATGGATGAAAGCCTCAAACAGCAAATCCTGGCAGTAGATTTGCTGAGGCCCCACAGCATATACTTCTCCAACTGTTCTTATCTTCTGAGGGAGAAAAAAAAATTAAGCAAACATAATTTTGTAGTTACACAGTTTTTAGTATTCTCCCTGCCTTTCACCTCCCTGGGCTGAGACACAGGGTCCCACCACCCCAGTAGCCTGCTGGGGCTCCCCTTTGCAGGACCAACCCCTGGGTTTTGCAGGGCGAGGTTTTAATTGCAGAGTGGTAGGGTCTTTAACCACTATCTCGTACCAGCTACACTAAGTGTTAACAGCCAGCCTGGGTTTTAGAGAGAGCTGCTGCCCTGGGATGTAACAGTTGAGAACGGAAGCGGTGGGTGTGCAAGCCTGTCATTGCAGGGATGTGAAGCCACCAAGCTTCCTGAGTCCCGGCCGCTGGGTGTTCACCTCACTTGCTTAATTCTAGCAGAGTTGGCGCCGTGTTGTCTTACTGTCCAGGCTTCCTGGAGCCAGCAGCTGCAAACTTTCCTACTGCCACAGACAATTAAATTAATTTCCTTAAATTGGACAAATCGATCTCTGGCAAGTGGCCCATGTTCCTGCTCCTCTTCCCTCTCGCCAGGAGAGTCTTCTGGAAACTTGTGAGCTTACTAAGCCCTCACTGGGTGTGTCCCTCCCTTCATGGCCATGCTGAGGCAGAGAAAAGGCAGTGCTCTGAACATGAGCAATGCCATGGGATGCAGACAGCCTCTTCCCATGGCCTTGCCAGAGGGGGCCCTCTTCACTGGTACAGCCCCTCCAGGTGTGAGGCTGCAGCTTACAAAGACATCTGAAAGCTACTTGTGAGCATGTTGTCTCAGATCCCAGTGCTTCCCAGAGGGGATGGCAGGAGCTCCTTGCTGCAGATGCTCCAAGCGCCTTGCTGGCCTGCCTGGAGCACCTCCTCCTCGGAGAAGCAACATGAATGCTACCAGTTATATTTATGGCATAGTCTGTTAATCATTAGGAACAACAGCAACTTTCCCCACTTGCAATTTCTGGCAAATCTGAAGAATTTGAAGGAAGTGGCCACTTCTTAAGAATAATGGGAGATAGTGTAGGCACAGCAGCATCTCCTGTCTCCAGGCTGTGCCTGCTGGCATGGAAAGACATGCAGCCCCTCTCTTCTTCTGTTCTGCCCTTTCCACTCATTTCCAGTGGGCCAAAGGCATTGTTTTTATGGGGTGTGCTCCATGTCCCCATTAGCTGCTGTTTTGCTCCATCACTGTTCAGCAAGCATGAGCTTGAGAAGCTGTCTCCAGCTGCTTTGAGCTTTTCTTTCCTTCTCAGGATGCCTTGAGGTAGGGGTGAGTGTAGTCTCAAGGTGGCACCTAATCTTTCGTGTCAGTGCCATATATGTCAGTGCCATATCTCAAGCAGTTGTGTTAGTCTCCTTCTAGTCAGTGGAGAGGAGTGAGTCCAGAGCACTTGTCCATCTGCTCTTCTAGAGCTCTTGCAGATGCACAACTCAGACTTGCTCATTTAGGAGCTACTCTAGTCGGTAATGTCTGTTTTTTTACTGAACTTCTTTGTTTACAGTGGGGCTGGTTAATTCACCTTTGTTACATACATGCATGTAGGCTCCTGCTTCTGTTATACTGGATAAGAATATTTATGGAATAGTTTTGCCCTCTTCATTTTCATCTACTTTGTCCATCCAAAAATGAACCAATCTAGCTTTGATATTAAAGAAAAAACAATAATTCAAGAAACACCCAGGAGAGCAAACACCCAAAGATCAAAATCTCTCTTGCTCTCTTTAGAGGTCACAGAATTTATTTCCTTTTGTCCTTTTGTCCATCTTATCTGTTTTCTGGCTCATGATTTCTATGAGCTGCAGCCTACTTCTCCCTTTATCATGGGTTATCTAAATATTTGTGCAGCTAATTTTATTTCCCCTTTCACTAGATTGTTACTTTATATGTATGCTGCTTTGGGGAGCTGATGGGTGAGATACGAATCCTTCTTGGGAGTACTGGATTACGCTTCATGAAAGGTTCTGCAGATGAGTTATTGCTCTGCAGCAAGTCCTCAGCCTGTGGTTTCACAAGCATGGATGCTAATGTGACAGTGCAGTGCTGCTGAAAGGAGTGGGGTTTGTGCCTTTTCCCTGTTTCCTCGTCCTGGCTTTTCTCACCCTCTGCTCAGCAGAGTTACCCACTCCTACACTAACCATGATTCTTAGTGGAGCATTTCTTGTGCCAGTTCAGGATACTAAGCCAGCATAAAGCTGGTTATTTTGCTGAAACAGATTACCCCAAGGGAGTGAATTTCCCTCTTCAGAGGTAAGCTCTTGGATCAGCTTGTTGTGGTCATGGAGCCGTGGTCTCTGTCACATCACTCCTAGACCTCAGGCTGACTGTGGAGGCTGTGAAGCTCCTTGCTGAATTGCCCAAGAACCTTCTGGCAGAAGGTCACAGAGACCATGGCTTCATGACCACAATGAGGTGATCCAACAGCTCACCTCAGAAGAAGGAAGTTCAGCCCATGCCTTTGAGGAAAGGGAAGCTACACTAAAGTGAGAAGGGTTGCCTTTAAGGGGTTGTTTATTCACTTGGGACTTAATGCTTTATTACATTTTTCCCTTAACTGCAGGGCTGTGTTGTGGCTGCTGAAAGTTTTCTTTCCTTCTTGTGATCCAGGGGCAAGGTGTGCCAAAGTTGACACAGAGGAACCGTGAGGATCAGTAGTGGAGCTACAAATGGTCCATGGGATTTACCATCTCAGAGGGGCATAAAGAGGTTTGCAACCCTGCAGCTTCTGCAGCCTCTCTTCAGATTTTGGAAGGTTTTAAGGTGTAGAGAAGTCCGACTACAGTATGTGTCATAGAGCAAAAATTTTCTTTTTTTGTGTGTTATTGTGGATATTTATTCATTCACTGCTCTCTTTTCTAACACTACCTTATTACTCTCTTTTCCTTTCAAAAATTCTGTCTCCAAGCTGATTTGGCTTATAATAGTTTCCAACACTGTGAAAGTGGCCCTTTTGGAATACAATACGTTTCTGCTTTGGTCTTTGACCTATTTGGATTTGCATCTCAGTGGCTGCTGATTTTTACTGAGAAATGAGTCCTTTCCTCTCAGTCTGTCAGCTGAGGGGTGTCCTGGGATTCCTTTCATTTGGATGCTGCAATGTATTAACCCAAGCATTTCAGAGAGCACGCCTGGGTAGCTGCTGTGAGGATGTGCTGGGCTGTTGGTTTTTTTCTCTCTGTGGTTTGGTGAGACAGTCCTCCTTGTCTGTGTGGGTAAGGCCTGAGCAGCAGGATATAACCCAGACTCAAGGTGTGAGATCACCGACTAGTTAAGCCCACCCTGAATAATATGAGGGAGTGGCAGTGTTGTGTAGCAGGTTAAGTTGGTTACCCAGCAAACAGCAGCACGCAGAGGAGTTCTGGGAGGTGTTTGGACTGAGG
Organism: Pachycephala philippinensis; assembly: GCA_013397055.1. Lineage (NCBI taxonomy): Eukaryota > Metazoa > Chordata > Aves > Passeriformes > Pachycephala > Pachycephala philippinensis. The sequence continues at coordinate 1,834,839 of VWZT01008132.1, forward strand.
TGCTGTGTGGGGATATTTGTACCATATAGCTGAGTTGATGAAGTGCTGTGAGAGTGACAGAGCAGCAGCTGTGACTGCAGTGGGTAACCCAGAGTTCATATCCTGCCTGAAGCAGGAAGGTGGTTTCTGTGTGTGAAATGCAAGAACACATTCATCTCCGGTCTAGGGAACATCTTCTGTGTGGAACATCTACCTTCAGGAAGGCAGGGTTAAGACTCTTTTTACTGTGGCCTTTCCTTCTGCAAATTATATGGGAACCCAAAACTCCTTATCCTGCAATGTTTCCAAATACAGAGCTTACAAAATTACTTTATGTATTTATGTAAACCGTAAGTTCTCAGGCTCTCAAGATGAGAAAGAAAAACATTGATTTGTTCAAGCAGGTCTAGAGGAGGCCACAAAGATGATCAGAGACGACTGGACCACCTCTCCTAGAATGACAAGCTGAGAGTTGAGATTGTTCAGCCTGGAGAAGAGAAGGCTCCAGAGAGACCTTCAGGCAGCCTTCCAGTACCTAAAGAGAAACTACAGTAACGATAAAGAGGGATTTTTAACAGGGAGTGTAGTGATAGGACAAGGGGTAACATTTTAAACTGAAAGAGGGTAGGTTTAGATTGGATATTAGGGAGAAATTCTTCCCTGCGAGGTTGATGAGGTACTGGAACAGCTTTCCCAGAGAAGTTGTGGATGCCCCATCCCTGGAAGTGTTGTATGGAGCCTTGAGCAGCCTGGTCTAGTGGAAGGTGTCCCTGCCCATGGCAGGGGGCTGGAACTAGATGATCTTTAAGGTCCTTTCCAAACCCAAACCATTCTATGTTTCTATGATTCTATGATTTGAGTGCCTTGCATTGTTGAATGCATTTGTCCTCAGAAGATCCTTATGAAATGGACATTATTCCCATTTTAGAAGTGTGACTTGCCCGAGGCTGTATGTGATGTCATAGTGGAGCAGGAAAATGAAGATCTCCCAAGTCTCAGGCTAGCTCCCAAAGCACTCCACCAGCTTTTCTTCTGGGGCTGATCACAACCAGCTCACAATGCTGTACATCCACTGGGATTTTTTTCTGTGCCAGGAAATCAGGGAAACAAAATGTTCTGGATCTGTAAATCCAAATCTGCAGCTATCTGTGAAACTAGCAATTTTGTAGGGTTCTGTTGTAGCATTTAATATTTTAGTGCTTGTGGGCATCACTTACACTCATTTGCTTTCCAGCTGGAAAGAAGGGATGACCCATAGGAGTGTACTAAAAATACATGAAAGAAAGAATGATTTAAAAATTATTGGGGAAATTCATGGTGAAATCTAAAGTAGTTATCCACTATATATGCATGTTCTCTTGAACAAAACTGTTTGGTACCATGACCAACAATGCAAGTGAGTTTTTCAATTACTGTTAAATTTTTCTGGACAATTAGTATGATCTTCAAGTAAAACTTCAAAGGTTTCAATCTGCACAACTGGTTTCATTCACTCTGAATTGTCAGTTGTAAGAAGGGTACTCTTTATTTTATGCTAAACTATAGCAAACAGATCAAGACCTAGGAAACTGAGAAAATCAATCCTTTATTGTAGCGGTTATGTTCAAAGCTTGTCTGAAAGATTTTTTCCACAAAAGCCCCATCTGTGTTAGGATTTCCAAAGTAAAAAATGAATGTCTGTGATTGCTAACGTCAAGAAAGACTAATTTATCTATGGAGCATTGCTAGTCTGTGAGCACTGATGATGCTGGGACTAAGACACACTAATAGAGTTTCATTAAAACTGGAGTTATTGCTTATCCTCCACATCTGAAGCAAGTGTCTGCCTTATTTAACTCAGCATTGGGCTGAGATACTCAGTATGAGAGACACAAGAATAACATTTCATTTTTAAGAAAGCTTTCTGCTATTAATGGCAGATCTTCACGGGAGTCATATGAGAGCGGAGATGTCATTCAAAACTTACTGTTCTTCCGTGTCACCTTCAGGCACATTTTGCCAGATCTGAAATCTAGAGCAGTGTTGACACTATTCTCTCACTCCAGAGAGAATAGACCATTCAATCCTCCTCCATCACTCAGCAGAGCTGTGACAAGGTGAAGAGAAAAACATGACAACGTTTCAGAGAGTCTGTCTTAGCCTTCTTCACAGGATGCAACACATCAGCGCAAAGACAGAGGACGGGGTGGTGAGGTACCTCCAGCACATGCCTAGAAGATTATTTTCAAAGTTTGTTCTTCTAGAAATGAATTTCCATTCTACGATGATGGATATTTTCAGTCTTAAAGGTAAGAAACGAGACTATCAGATTACTGGCTACCAGATATGGATAACTGATCGTGATGGCTGTTCCAGCAGCATGGGATTTTATGTCTGTGCTTAACTCTGAATTTCTAGCCTTTACTGCTACAGATGGATACTGGACTGCTGTTCCTAAATTAAGTTGGAATAATAGACTCTAGAGATGGAAAAATACCTAATGGTCCATTTGCGTATAGCTGCCAAATAGACTTTATTAAAAAAAGCACAGGCAAATGTCTTCCATGGCAATATTTTACCATGAAATATTACACCCTCTTTATAGTCTGGGTGGAGAAAAGGAGACTTAACAGCTCCTTGGCTTAAGGTTTTGAGAGTCTGTAAGCTTGGTACCCAAGAGTCTTCTGGTACCAGTCACCTTTTGCTTTGCAGATTTGGAGCACCTGGGAAGTCAGGGCAGTTTGTAAAGTGTCCAACTAATCTGCTGTGCTAATACAAAAGTTCTGAAAAAGGAGGCAAAGAACATTTGTTGAATCGCAAACATGAAGCACCCAGTCCCACAAGTTGCTTTATTTGTAACAAAGCACAAGGACTGTAACTTTTCAGGAGTCCCTGCCGTAGCTGTAGGATGCGTTTGCAGCTACAATGGCTGGATGTGCCTCACTTGGACTCACAGCTGCTCTAACTGGGACAAAGGGGGTGCCTTTCTTCAAAGTGATCCCTATCTGCTGGCTGTCCTATCAGACACATAACTGCAGCGTAGTTTCTGAGTTTCCTCAGAAATGATCTCAGTATGTGATTCTATAAACCAGGAGTTTCAGCATTCAAAGGCGTGCGTGTTTGTGTGTGTGTGTTTTTGTAAAACTGGACTCTACAGAAGTACCTAAAATACCACATTTAGGTTATTGAACCTGTAATGGAAAAAAATGCCCTGCAGACACTGTAATGGTTTGATTGGGATTCAATTGCTTGTACTCTTTCAGGCTTTAAAGAAAAATATCAAAGAATGAACTGTAAAGCCAGATGTATATCTCCAGAGACTTAAATTGTCCAGTTTCCAGTGACATGCTTTAATTCTTCCTCTTAGTAATTTTACACTGGCACAAGTTCTTTGGATAAGAAAGGGCAACTGGCCCCTCCAAAATTACTCTTCTTACATCAAGCTGGAAACGATGAGATCTTACAAAATATGTAATCTCGTTAATTATAAGTGTATCTGCATTAATGTCTTGGAGATGAGCCAGAGGAAGAGACTTCAGCCTGTGCAGTTTTGCACATGCTTAGGTGCTTAGCCAGGTTTAGAAATTATTATAGGTACGGAATTACTGATGACCAGGCTTTTCCACTCCTTTCCCCATTCCTTCCCCTCTCCTTTCCCCACATTGTTACTTAGATTTCAGTAAGTTCAGGTGCTCTCTGTTACATTTTTTGCCTGAGAAAAAGTACCAAACCCACAACAAAACCCAGCCCCAAAGAACCCCACACCAAAGTCTGGGTTTTTGTTCTGAATGTCTTTGTTTCAGACAGCCTTTGTGAGAAGGGGGTCCTGCTGCAGATGGCTTTGGGGCGATGTACCAGCAGCCAGTGTCAGGTCTCCTCTGAGCCCCTGCCCAGATGGGCAGTCAGAAGGGAAGGGAATCTGTGCCCAGGTGCCTCTGGCCACCACAGACCCCCATTCTCCCAAAGTCCCCCTCTCCCCCCTGCAGTGGGAAGTCAGCTGCTTTATTTCGTCCTGTCAATACCTCTTCTGTCAAAGCAGGACATTGTGTCTTGTGGTGCAGTGCTTGGAAGGACCAAAGTGTGCCATGTCCTTATCTCTAAACGTGTCTGCTTCGTGGCAGTAAAGCCACTCACCCCTTAGCAGGTGCAGAGCTGGCTGGCCACTGGTGACCTGGGCTCTGCTGGTGCTCACAGTTCTGGGAACACACTGTGGTTATCCAGTCAAGTAAATGGTTGGGGCCTCTACTTATTATGTGCAACACAGCAAAAGGGTGGGGTGGGGATTTAAACCCAAAGGAAGTAGCATCTCTTTATATGAATTGGAAGGGAGTTTGAAATGCCAAGGTCTCATCTTGTTCTGGTTTCTTTGTGGGTTCACCTTCCCCTTTCCTATTCATTTCTTATGACAGAATGAAGTTTATTGAGACCTTTCATTTTCCTGACTCCTGCCCCAGAAGCAGAAACTCAGGATGAGGTAGGATCTCTGCCAGCCTCAGTTTCTCCAACTCTTCTCCAACAGTTGTCATCTGATTATTAACTGCCTTGAAATACATACAATAAGATATATATTGGAGAAACAGATACAATGTATGGTTTCTACTAAAATGATCAACTTATATATGTTTATTATGGAAACCATGATCTTGCCTGTTATCATTGGTTTAAAATATGACTAATTGTTTGGACAAACCACCAGTTTGGACAAACCACCAGTTGGATGGCTGGCTAAATACTGTAAGTTGTTTAAGAGTGAAGTAGTTGATTCTGATGATAAAATATGCTCAAATATTATTACAGTTGTGTGTTTGCATGAAAATTGAGGGGAAAGGTTCGGGTTTTTTTTTTCTTTTTTTGGCTGAGTTCTTGGTTTTCTTGGCCAAGGAAATTGTTCCATGTCAATCTGATTTGCAAAGAAATTGTTCAACAGAGACCTGTAACAGCTTACTAGAGCTGTTGGGGTACTTCTGAGATCAGGGATGTTTTGTTAGAGACAGAGGAAAAAAATTGCTTTTATTCAAGGGTCTAACTAATAGTATGAACCTAAACTTGTTCTTAATTCTACTTGCAAGAGAAGAAATTGGGAAACCACAAAATAGAAGGTCATTCATATACATTCAGCTCCATTTCTATTGCAACAAGGATCTTGGGAGAGGTCTGTTTTAAGGTTATATTTTTCCCTTCATAATCTAACTTTGAAAATCATATGGCAGAGAACAGGGGGTTTTGTAAAATTATATTAGTCTTTGAATCTTTTGAGTAAGGGTAGTATTTCTCAACCTTTCTTAATTGAAGAATGATATAGTCTTATAAAATCTATGAACCTTTCTGTTTCCCTCTCTTTGTTGGATAAAAGGGTCAGTAATAAGTAAGAAAATCTTTGGGAATCGAGTTAATCACTTTGCAAAATCCTCGCTTAATCTTGTAATCAGACAATTTGATTCTATGTATTGACAATAAAAATGTCTTTATGCCTGGCCAATAAGTCCTGCCAACCCATAAAAACTGGTGGCTGAGTGACTGGCTCCCACTCTTTTCTCCAGCAGGTGGTGATGCTTCTCAGCAAACCCCCTTAGAAACTGTGGGTTTGAAACAAGGTGTAATCATTTTACCAGCCACCTCCTGCTGTTGTAGAAACCCTGGTTCTCTGTGGACCTCAAGATGAGTAGCAGAGACGAAAGTGAGCAGAGCTCTGGCCTCTCACTTTTCTTGCTTTTCTCTCCTTTATAGAGTTTCTGCTTTTGAGCTTCATCTGGACAAAGTGGGGATGCATTTGTGTTGCTTCTTTACCAGGACTTGGGAAGCAAGTCCATTGTTTCCCAAAGAAAGAGAGATGAACAATTCTAGAGCAGGAGAACAGTCTCCTTTCCTGTATTTTGCCTAGGAAGATGTTGTGCCTGAGCCTTGGAAAAAGGATGGAGAATCTTGAAGGAGGGAGAGTGCTGAGAAGCATTTAGCATGCTGTTGTCCTCAGGCCATGGGGCTGGCTGCAGAAATTGAAGAAATGCAGATTAACTTGATCTACAAACCAAAGACTTGCAGGCTGCTGATAGTAGAAGTCCAAGGTGCTTTTTCAGCTGATGGCAGCAGTACCATTCACATAGCTCCTAGTGTAAACTAGAAATCAGAGTTTCTAGGGCTGTGTTCAGAGATCATGTGTTAGTCATCTTCCACAAACACAGGTTTTATCCAGCCTTCAGCTGTCTCGGATGAGATTATCTACTTTCTGTGACTCTTCCTATTGAAAAATGAAGTCTAAGTTGTTGCCTCTGATGTGCTGAAGACCTAGAAGTAAAACTGGAGCTTTGAGTGTGCATTTCTACCTATGTCCTGAACATGAGAAGAGACAAGTCCTGCAAGTGAAGTTTACTGCTGGCTCAGTGTCTGAGTGGGGTTCAAAAGGAGGCATTACAGTAACCTACTATTTGGAGTCTGGCACTCTGAGTGTACTCATCATTTCTTAATCTGTCCCTGGGTCTGGTTATAATTTGCATCTTGAGCAATCGTATTGCATTCTGCATTTGCATTTGTGTTTTCTTTTTCTATTGTTAAACCTGTTTTCATCTTACACGTTTTCCATTCTTCTGCAGCCCATAGCCAGTGATAGATGACAAGGTTCAAATGCAGAAGGTCAATTAGATCATCCAGTGTCCATCTCTGCCAGCACAGGATTATTGTTTTTGTGGTCTATTTTCTATTGTTTTGTCCGGCCAATTGCTAAATAGGTCCTGTGTATTCAACAAAGTTTTGCCACCAGTAATACTCCACGTACCCTTAATTATAACAAGGGAGTAATTTGGGGTACTGTTGAGAGGTGGGAGGTGGTCTCTTTAGTCAGAAAAATTGTCTATTTTTTGCTTCTTTTTACTCAGACCAGTTTGGGTATGTTGTTCTGAAGCACATTCCATTAGCTGGTAAGTCAAACTGCATCACCAGCACTGTCTGAGTCCTGCTTATCTCAATCCTTTCAGCCTAGAATACTCACTTAGCAGAAAACAAGGTGGCTATTGGCATTCATCCTCATTAACTCAAAGGTTCTTTTGTTTGTTTCGTGCTTGCATGTTTACAGTCTTTCTGGGCAAAGAGGTTTGCAGTTTGCTTCCCCGTGGTTTCAAATTGCTGTGATTTATCTAGCAGGGAAGCCTGTCTTAAGGAGCTAGATAAGACACTAATGAAAATTACTTGCCTGCAGAAGGAAAGGTTCACTGGCAGCCCCAGAGAGGCAAATCTGCTGAATCTGAGACTGGGAGTGATGCCACATTGAAAATGAGTTAGTGCACATTTATCCCAAGTTTAAAAAAGTCTTTAATACAAGTCTAAAGCATATATAGTTCATGCCAGTTTCAAAATGTTTTTTTTTCTTTTTTTCTGAAGTTAGACTGTCAAGTTTATTCTCAACTGGACAACAAGAAGTATATTTTAATAATTTTAAAGCAGGTTTCTTCAGTGCTGGAAGGTCTGCATACCAACCAAAATCAGTGGAGAAGTTGCTTGCAAGCAGTATACAGCTGTCATAATTGTAATATTACCTAAATAGATTCTGCTCATGCAGAAGCATTTTACTGTTAGCTGCATAAAATCACATACATATTCTTTGGGATAGGTGTTTCTTGGATATATCAGCTGATTTCACATTAATATTGCTCTTGTACACTTAATAAGAGGGCATAAAGAGAAGGTTGATTACTGACAGAGTTCCGATACAAAAGAAATACACAGCTGCACTTTTCTTCCCCAGAAGAGCAGAGACTTCATTCACAAGGTAGCAAACATAAGGGATGATAACAAGAATCTGCCTGTCAGTTTTCCATGCCTAACACAGGGGTGAGAAAATCCCAACAAAGACCTAGCTATGGAACTTCCTCATTAATCTTTTACAAAGTTTATCTAGATCCGCACATTTCCTGTGGGTAATACAGGCAGCTGTGGGATTGGTGTGTTAGTGTCTGGTGGGTGGATGTCTCAGGGCACCTAAATCCTGATTTCTAGGCACACTTGAAAGGCCGTGCTGTCCACCTAAACTTCTGTCTGTTGTCCTGCTTATGGCAGCCTTGGTGTGCCCGGTCTCTTCGGAGCCCCGCTTATCTCTGAGTTTTTGCAGAGCAGCTTCTGAAATGGAGCACATCTTCCCCCAGCACAGCTGTCTGTTGGCCTCCACACTTCTCACACTGGGCCTTGCTTCTCCTTGCATAGTTGCTGGGGGAGGGAGAGGGCATGGAAAAGCCTGCTTTGATGTGAGTGCTCGTGCAGCAGTCGGCACCAAATCCTTGCTGCAGATCAGGCTGCATGGGGGTTTGAAGCAGGTTTTCCTTCCCTGTAGAGAGTGATCTAGCTACTGAGGTACTGGATGCAATGAGAGGTGAAGAAAAAAGCAAAGTATCTTTCTGTGACAAAGACTTAACTGGGCTTGAACACCCTCCTTCAGGGGGAGATTCGGGCTGAGCAGAGAGATATTTTTGCTGTCTGTGACTGTGGTCCCATTCTGTTCGTCTGTGGTTTCTCCAGGGCACTGTAAATAACTTCATACTCAGCATGCTGGTTTCTAGGAATACTCTTCTAAGGCACCTAATTCTCCCTGGGAATTATATCTTGACTGTCTAATTCTTGGCTGAGGAGTCTTCTAGGCAACAGGAAATCTGCAAATTAAAACATTGCAACATCTAAGTCCCTGGCTGTACCCCAGCTTTGCTGGAGGACCAGTTTTCATCTGTTTGCCTATGAAAAAACATACTCAGATGTATATCATTTCTCTTGCATCATTTAAATGATTCCTCATGTTTCCCGCTGGCTATTATTTTTATTACCCACATGCAGTCACTTTGCTGCTGATTTTGTTCATTGTAATGCAGCCAGTAGCACTCTTGTTTCTTGATCCCCCAAAATGTGTGGTTGAAGGTCCCACATTAGCAAAAGTTGGTTGAAGTTAAGTGGGCGTAGCCCTTCAGCTTCTGCTATTTTGTGGTAGGAGCTGGACCAGCTCATTTACTCAGTGCAGAGATGGACTGTCCATTCTGATTTACTGGGCTGGATGGCTTCTCCTGTTCCCTAGCCTTTTACTTGTCCTTATAAAGATGTTGGAAGGGACTGTGCTCTGAGTCCCTTGCTGACAGCAATCAATATGATGCTAGTCATCTTCACGTCTTCTCCAATTTATTGAAAGCTCCGGGGTCCTCTCTATCGATCCGAGAAATATCTCTCTTCCTTCCCCCACAACATGAGCCCACAGCTCACTAACTGCAACACTAACCTCGTGTCAGGAGGGAGCTTTGCTGCTAGCTGCATCCTCTTTGAGAAGACAGAGTAATCCATGGTTCCATGGCCAGAGCCAACAAATTGCAGTATTTATTCCTAGGGATATTTTTTAGTGTGGCCACAAGTGTGTGTGCCCTCCCTTATTATTTGATATCTCTGTCCTTCCATAACAGTATGATGCTCAGCACTAAACAAGATTTTCTTTCAGATGACATACGGGCAGAAATACGAGAGTGAATCACTGATTTTCTTTCTTGTTTTCTGATGTTGACACCATAACCCACATTGCTCTGGGGATCTTTCATCAGCCTTCCACACCTGCATTTTAAAAAGCAAAGAAAATCTTACCAGAAAATCAGCGTTGATGTGCAGGATTTCTTGGCAATACACTATTGAAACTCTGGAGTGGGGAGCAGAGCACCTCTGCTTGAAGGTGTTTGGTCATCTGCTACACAGAGAATCAGTATTCAAAGACTGGCTGACTGGCTCACTGCTTACCTCTGATGGTAAAGTAAGGCACACTCTGAAGGACTGAGAAGGTATTTTATAGAATCACAGAATGGTTTGGGTTGGAAGGGACCCTAAAGATCATCTAGTTCCATTCCCCTGCCATGGGCCTGGACACCTTTCACTAGACCAGGTTGTCAAAGCTCCATCCAGCCTGGCCTTGAACACTTTCAGGGACGGGGCATTCACAGCTTCTCTGGGCAACCTGTTCCAGTGCCTCACCACCTTCCTGGTAAATAATTTCTTTCTCATACCAAGTCCAAACCTACCCTGTTTCAGTTCCAGCTCTACCTGCCTACCCAGTCTGTGGGACTCAGTTTGAACACACACACCGCTTTACCAGGGAGAACCAGGCCTGTTTAACCCACCTTGTAGGAGAAATAAGGTTAGAAAGCTTTGTGATTGTGGACTGCAGTCTCCCCATTGAAGCTATCATCTTTGGGCTCAAGGATTTAGTTATCACGTTCAGAGGAAGCAGTGGAAGAGGTGAGGCTGTCTCTCCAGGCTGTAAGACCTCTCTAGAGACCGTGGAGATGTAGTTCTCACTCCTCTGCTGTGTCAAATCTTTAAGGCAAAGGCAGGAACCCACTTCTCCCCCTCTGTCACAAATACTTCTTTAGTTCACATAACGCAGAGAGCTTGTATGTGAGGGAATGCCCCACAGAATGGAGGGAACACCCTGTTTTGGAGAGGTAGGATTGGGAGGGGAGGAGACATTGAACTAAGAAGGTCAACATCTTGCAAGAGGAAGGTGAATCGTACCTATTTATGCTAAACATACATGTAACCCATGCACACGCAGTGTCACAGTTTTTCAGTTCTGCCTGCAAAGCTGGACCTCTGGTCTGTGTAGCTGGGAGACAGATAAATTCTGGATTTGGAAGGACTTGTCCTGAGCCACAGGAATAAAAGCTTGTTTACAGTACACATGGTAAGATTTACTGAGCATTGTCACTATTAATAGCATGAACCAATGTAAGAATTTACTCCTTTCTAGATGACAGTTCCCTGGCCCAAGCTGAGAGTCCTGGACTGTCATCAAGGACTCTGTTATGGATAACATATTAACAGCATTGCTTTAGATGATTTCTGATTACAGCTCTCTCTTTGCTCCTTCCCAGTTTTCTTTTCCCAAGTCTGCTCATTTCCACTCTGCTTTTCCCCCGTTTCTTCTGGCTGTTCAGCTGCCAAATTTCTGGTCTGATTGCATTCTGCCCTGTAATGTAATCACTGCACCCAGGGCCAGCCATGAGATCCCGAAGAAAGGCAAATGTTGGGTCCCCACTTGGGTGGCACCACCAGCATCCCCAAGAGGAAAGGGAGCCACTGCCTCTCCAGGCCAAGAGGTGAAAGTCTGGCCCTGTATTTGTGTACCAGAGCTCCAGGCTCCTGGCTACTGTCACTGAGTGTTGAACCAACCAGGGGAGCTTTACAATGCACATTGGCAGAGGGTCTGCTTCAGAAATTGTGTTAGATTTAAGGGTGTGGAAATTCCTTCATTATTGGAATTCCCCAAACTTCAGCAGTCAGCAGATTTCATATGCTAATAATATTTGTGACAACAGGGAACCTATGAGGAGATTAAAATAAGGCTGGAGGTAGAATTAACCCAAATTCCTGGCTTTTGTCAGTTACCAATAATGCTGCACTATTGAAGTTTTCATCTTAAGGATTTTAAGAATAACGGCACTATAGTCAAAGGTGATGGGAGCAACCTTGCATCGCCCTAAAAATTCATCTGATTAAACTAGGAGGTCAAGCTGCATAATTAGATTTAATCTATTTACAAAGTGGTGTGTAAAGTGCATTAGGAGAAATGGTTTTATTTCACATGCCATCTAAAGCAACTGATTTTAATAACTGGACAAGTGCTGAGCCAAAGGCCTGGATTTTCTGTTTATCAGCAGTTTTTTGCTACTTCATATGTAAATTTGATAACATAATGAGTGTTGAGACCTAGTTTGTCCTTGAGCATATGTGCAGAGCTGGCTGACTCCAAGGACAGGAACAGGATACATGCCTCCAAAGGCATCAGGGGGACGCTTCATTTACTTTACATAAATCTCAGTCTTTAGTGACTTGCGAGAGAATGCTCAAATACTTAAATGAACATTATTCTTGAACATGAAGTTTTAATAGTGCACCTTTTAAGTTTGTCATCAAGCTGTATAAATTTATAGCAGATGAGAGCCCGTGCACAATGCGTTAACTGCTTTGAAGTGAAAGCCTGTTCCACGACTGAGGAATCCACCCTCCGTTCACTAGATCCCAAAGAAATCAACTCCCCAGCTAGAACTTGCTGGGAGAAAGTAATGATGAGCAGAATGGATAAAAGTATTCCTACTTCAGCTATCTGTATACACTTCAGGAGCAACAGCTTCAGCTTCCATGGTAATTTTGCTTTTAGCTTTCTGTCAGTATAATGAGGAAAGAAAAGTCTGTTTTTAACTACAGCACTAATTTTTTAGGCTAGATGTTAGTTGCATGTCAAAAGTTAAATCTTTGTTTGTGGAAGTGACATATTCACTGGACACATTTGAAAGCCTTAGAATTCAAAACAATACCAAAACAGTTTAAATATGTATTTAGTCAAATATACTTTCAATAGCATGAAATGTGTAATAGAGCCGCTTCTGGTTTGATTTCAAAACAGCCAGCTTTTGTTTTCTGTCTGAAACCGCACACCGTTGTAGTTGGGTAACTTCCTCACAGGGTAGGATGGAAAGGAGCCATGGAAGCATAAAAACCCCCTTGCAGTCTCCTGTGAAACAGCCAATAAAGGAAATCCAAGCATGGATGATCTTAGGTGCTTCTGCTGTCTGTGGTGGGACACCTGTGGGGCCAGCCGGGACCGGGAGCAGGGATGCGTCCCTGGAAGTGCCTGTCTCTGAGTCACTGCAGCAGCTGAGCTGGGGCTAAATTGGAAACAGAAATACATTGTCCTGTCACCCGGATGCTCTGCCTCCAGCCAAATGGTAGACGGAAAAAAATGCTACCAGATGTTCTTATGTTATTAATATTGTTGTTATTGTTGTTATAAATAATATTCCGTATTGGCTGGCGTTCAGTCCTGGCCCATCTGGAGTGCACATGCTTGGGAGGAGAGCCCCAGCAGCCTGTGGCTCCTCCAGTTCCCTCCACACCTGTAAAAGAGGCTGGGCAGGCCCCTCTCCCTGTGCTGGAGGATGGAGGATTCAGGGGCTGCCCTGAGACAGGGTGCTCCCTGCCTCGCTCCCCTCCCTCTGCTAGCTCTGCTGGCATCCCGGCAATGCTGCCTCAGCCAGGCCTTTTTTCCACTTCCCTCTTTCCAGCAGGGTGGGATCCTTTCCCCGACAACTCTGCTTTGAGAGCTTTGTATCCATTTGCAACCCTGGGTTTATATGATGAAGTCAAGCTCTGCTGATGTTCCTCTCGCTGGACACTTTGCAGTAGGAGGTGTCAGCGTGATATTCCCATGGTCTGAAGCACCTCTGGTCAAGAACACAGGAGCCTAAGGTGCCACTTCAGTGAGAAGTTCTCTGGCTAAACCTTCCTATCTAATGTTAGACCAGAAACTCTTTAAAAATGTTTCTGTGTAATTGCTCCTACTCCATGTTAACAAAAAAATGGACTGGCTTTGTAGGTGAATATGGAGAATATGGCATCACTCTAGCGTGGGTCTCACCATAAACTTTGGCATATTCTCTGTCTCAACCCTGCAGCAGCTACCAAGCACTGGATAATGTAAGCGCCAAACCATTGCTGGAGTGGAAGTTATCCCATTATACCCATTTAGGCCAACTGTCTAGGAATATGGGAATGAGAAAAAAATTACTGGAGGAGGTGATGACAGTGGTTCATTAAAAAATAATAAAATCCTAGGATACTATGAAGTGTGGCATACTAGTATTTGTGTATCTCTAAGCTGAGGAAAGAGAGCTCCAGTATAAATAGATGGAACTTTATAAATGGACTTTTGTGGTCACACTAGCTGTGCAGTAAGACACTGTATTTTTAATTATTACATTGTGGCGACATGCAGAATTGGTAAAGCACTTCCCAGGGATACGTGAATATGTTGTGTCTGTCACTAGATGTTTGTAGCCACCAAAAAATGAAGTACAACCCTCTGAATGTCACATTTGCCTGAGATGGCTGTGCACACAGTACATCTCCCTACATGTAGCTCTGTGCCCAGGCAGCTGAGGGCCCAGTGTGGCTCTCAGTCCCCCACCATGGATCTCAATTTCCAGCTAGGGGAGCACAGACCCACGTGTGCTACTTGTACTCTTGGCTAGAAACAGGAGGAATTCCCAGTGCAGATTCTGAGAAAGGGCAATGCCCACAGTGGCTGGAAAGTCTCATCCCAAAGGCAAACCTGGACCAGGGACAAGCTGGCCATAACAACCAGCTGTGTTCTGGGTGAAATCTCAGCTGTTCTGCACACAGGAGCTTGCTATGACCACCACAAAAACAGTCATCAGATCTGGCTTTGGTTGCTTTGGGCCTGTATCGGAGCAATTCCTTTGCCATGGCTTCAGTAATGATCATCAGTCTTTATCTCACTTAGAAAAAGGCTCATCCTATGCAATGAGATGTCTACACAATCACGTTTTCTGGACAGTGTCTCTTTTTCTGGCTGAAGGGTTTATCCATACAGAACAGAAGAGTTTTATGACACTGGCCAGGGGTTTTTGGTCATGTGGACATGTTTGGGCTTCTGAAAATGCAAAAACTGTAGGGAAAAGTCTGGGGTCGTGCACAGCCCCTCCATGCACACCATGAACTTCCCAAGCAGGGCATGCAGGTGCTGCCAGCCAGAAGCCCTCCTGGGAGCAGCAGAGGCCCTCGCAGGTCTGTGGCTGCAGACTGAGACCTTCATTCCTCTACAGACTAGCTTGGTATTTCTTCTTTCCTCCCACGCCCCCCCCCTTTTCCTTTTTCACCCCTGGGGAACAGAATCAACCAAGCATATATTGGTGGAAGTGGCTTTTTCAGACACCTCGCATTCCCCCAGCACGCTGCTGGAAAACAAAACCAGTGCTGGTCTGAATCCATAACGAAACAGCAGGAAACCTTTTCTCTATTAAATCAACAAGGCATTGCCACTGATGTGCATAAGTCACAGACTTCATGCTCGCCACCTGAGAGACATCCACTCATCCTATGGAAAAGAGAGAAGCAATTAGTCTAAATTGTGGGCAAAGGAAAAGATAAGGGTGTTTTCCCTCTCTTCCTTTCCCTGCTATTTTAGAACCCAGCAGTTTTCTGCTTCAAGTGGAAAATAAGGATTGTTACTCTCTATTCAGCCTTGGTTTTTTTTTAGACGCTTATAAATCTTGCTAATTAGCTGTAGAAATCATAAAAGCTCAGCATAATGTTTTAATCATAAGCTCCTCAGGACATTGATGTTCATGTTGTTCCCTGGATCCTCATTTCCATGTACAAATTACTGTGCCCATAACACTTTGGCAGCTCATCTCTCATGCCAAGGATACTTTCAACAAAATTATTGTTTCAGTAACTAAGCCACAAGCTTACACCTGCAAAAAATAAAAATAAGAGAATAGCATTGCAGTGCAAGGTCCCCCCTCCTTGTACTGGTGGAATATTAAAGCTTCTTCAAAGTAATTAAACACAGGCTTCAAGTATAAAGCCTGGCTGACAGATCAGTGAAACAATTTTCTCTTTTCCAAGAAGCTAAAGAAAAGTTCCCCAGCCAGCAGCTGAGAAGGATAGGAATCCATAAGCACCACATTTAGATACCAGTGCTAACGCTTTGGGAATTTCTGGGGCAATACAACAGGTCCAAGGCATCATGGACACAGCTGTGAAATCAAACCTCGCTTGAATTCTTATCCCAATCACCATGAACGAGGTCAGCATCTGCTAAGACACTGGATAATAATAGCTTGCTTAATTATACATTTTGCCTGTAATTTATTCCAGATCAACTTTCCTAGTGGCAGTGAAGGAGGGTATTTTCCAGTGCTTTTATGTTCCTGTGATTAGTGAATAATGCCCTTGGTGTATGTGCATGCATCTAATTTTCACTTTTGACTTTAATGCAATTTAACACCATCAAAATAAATATTATTCTTCACTTTTCCAAATTTTGTTTCAGCGCTTGTAAAGTAAATATTTTGCTTAAGAAAGCAAAATAAAAAAGTCTGTGCCTGCTTACTGAAGCTCTCTCTGAGAGGGAGAAGGAGCCCATCCCTCTATCTCGGCAGCTCAGGATCACCCAACAGATGATGGTATTTCTTTCAGGGGGGGCAAGACTATCCTAACCTGTGGCAGAGGAGCAGGGTGGATGGCCAGGGATACCTGCTTTACTCACTCTATCACATTTGCCTTAGCTACAGCCCAAATAGTAACGAATGAATGGGTTAACGGGATAAAAGTTTATTTTTTTTGTTTGTTTACATGAATTGTCAGACTACATTCATGTCTGAACCACTAGACATCAGTCACATTCCTTTACTGTCTTCAAGCTGACAATGTCAGTCAAATTTCTGAGCAGCTCAGACCTCCTGTGCTGGGCATGGCTGCAGAAAATTGAGTTGAGCCAAGCTTGACCTTTTGGAATTCCCCACCTCTGCAGTGGCGTGGCCGAGGTGTCACAGGCCTCTGGTGGTTATTTCTCATACACCTAAGACTGTTTGCTGTCAGTAAACATCATGGTTGAAAAGAATATCTTGGTTTGCAGCTGCAATGGAAATATGGAAATAATGGGAATATGGAAAGCATATAGGACGTGGCCTGCTCCGAGTGTGGATCTCTGGCCCATACTGGGAGAGGCTTGGGTGAGTCAAAGGAAGCTCTGTGCCTGTTCCCCTGGTCAAACAAAAGCACCCCTCAAGATAGATATTACATTTGCTAAGAAATTGGACGAAAAAGTCACTGATCATGAGTTTCTGGTTAAGTCTTATTTTCTGAGCTGTTTTCAAGCAAAAGTGAAAATTGAAAATTGGCAAACTTACAAGATCAATAGGGTTTACTTAAATGACTCACCAATTAGCATGTCTGTGGCTTTTAGTAACATTGTATTCTTGCCAATCACACTGGTTTAAACTTTCCCTCATATATAAATTAGACACCCAGATTCATGACTCCTTTCTTTTTCTTTTCTTTTCTTTTCTTTTCTTTTCTTTTCTTTTCTTTTCTTTTCTTTTCTTTTCTTTTCTTTTCTTTTCTTTTCTTTTCTTTTCTTTTCTTTTCTTTTCTTTTCTTTTCTTTTCTTTTCTTTTCTTTTCTTTTCTTTTCTTTTCTTT
>VWZT01008132.1:1852708-1942919 GCA_013397055.1 Pachycephala philippinensis
CTCCTCTCCTCTCCTCTCCTCTCCTCTCCTCTGTTTTTTCTCTTTTTTCTCTTTTTATCTCTGTTTTTTCTGTTTTTTCTCTTTTTATCTCTTTTTCCTTTTTTTTTTTCCTTTACTTTTTTTTCTCCTCCTCCTCTCATCTGCTCTTATCTGCTCTTGTTTCCTCTTCTCTCCACTGAATTTTCTACCCAATGTTTCCAGGGAAGTCTGTCTGTTCAGCAGGTGAGAAGTGTGGTTTGGGGACAGATGCCCTGCAGCACTGGTAGCATGAGAACTGAAACAGAGATCGAGGAGAAATCACCAATCTCCCTATGAGCTGTGTAACCAATATTTCTTAATTTCAAGTTAAGTGGTCTGCAGGGAGTAAAGGGAGTAAAGGGTCTTAATAAATGCACTTTTTAAAGGAACAAGTGAGAGTGTGGTCAACACTGCTCTTCTGTCTCTGAGTCCGGCAGAGCAAGCCTGTTACTGTTTTGGAGTTAGCCC
The DNA here is from genome assembly GCA_013397055.1 of Pachycephala philippinensis. Classification (NCBI taxonomy): domain Eukaryota; kingdom Metazoa; phylum Chordata; class Aves; order Passeriformes; genus Pachycephala; species Pachycephala philippinensis. The sequence continues at coordinate 1,853,195 of VWZT01008132.1, forward strand.
TAGCTACTGTCATCCGTACCTTGTCCCGCTGTGGCTCCCAGGAGGCTGGGGAGGAAAAGGTGCTGAGAGCAGCTGACCTCGCCACCTGGGTGGCTGGGCTGGGGCCGGCAGGCTGGCCGTGCACAGATTAACTTGCACAGAGTCTCAGATCGAGCATAAATTCCCAGACTGAGCTGAAACATCTGCAAATAGCTGGGAGCTTGCGTGCTCGAGAGGCCTGTCCCTGTTCTTTACTCCGTGTGTGTTCATCCGTTCCGTTTGCCTTCGCTACCCGGGAGAACGAGCCGCGAGCGCGGTGTCCTTCAGGAAGCTCCCGTTGCTTTCACGTTTGCACATGAGGCACGCAGCTGCCCTACCCTGGTTTTGGGAGAGGGGATGCGGCCATCAAACAGCAGTGACCGTGCTCGGAGCCCCTGTGGCTCGGGAGCTGGGGTACGGCTCGGGCTGGGGCGGGCTGAGGCCGCGCTGTCCCGCCTGGCGCTCGCCGTGTGCGGAGCGGGGCCGCACGGCAGCTCATGAGGCCTGGGGAACCCGATCTTGTGTCTGAGCCCTTGTGCAGCCCGAAACACGCCAGATTTGTTGACCTTACAGGCGCACTGCAAACCACATTACTCCTCGTGGGCTTTTGCAGAGGTTATGAGCCTGGGGAACATGTGGTTAAAAGGGAACTAGGCCGTGTATTTACATGGGTTTATTTTATTCTTTTCCTCTCCTGGTGCAGCACATTATTTTATTTGCTACAAAATTGCCTTTGGCAATTAGGTGGACACTTTTCTGCATGTGAGAAATCTAAAGAAATTAAAAGTCTTTGAGGGGCTTAAACACCATCTTATGTTTAGCTAAGATGAAGCTTAACAACAACCTGGACTAAGATGAGTTTATACACAGGCATGTAAAGAGCCAGGGTGGTCCTAGTGGTTCTGCTGAATCCGCCCTTCATCTGCAACGCTCCAGCCGTGTTTCCTGCCGTGAGTTTGCACAGGTGTCTACATAACTTGGCTCCTGGAGTACTTATTTCTTGTGATGAGACACCAGACCAAAAAAAATCACATTACACCAGCTTAGCCTGAGATCAGTTTGCTGGGCTGACAGTCAGGGGAAAACCTCTGGTGAACTGTGCACATCTGACACAAGAGTGGGGAGATTGTCAGGCTCTGGACCCCTCAGGACCATTTTTAGAGATGTGCTTTCCAGGTCTGACCTGCCCTGAGCATGACATAAGGGAGCCCACACAGTGAGTCAGTGTTGGAACCGAATTCCTGGCGCTCAGTCCTCTGCTCACTCTGCTAAACCACACTGAGATTAAACCAACAGAGGCAAAGAGGGAGCCTGGATATAAGGGAATTTAGCAGGGAACCTGCCTTGACTTATTAATGGAAACTTTTGAAAACAGGCAGCAGCAGTAATTTTATTATATTTTTTTCCCATGCTGAAACAATTTGTGTGCAGTAGAGTCATTCCCTGGAAAAACATTTCTTTAATTTATCTTCTTTAATTATCACTCATCTTTAGCAGCATCTGGTTCTGATATTTTATTAGAAAGTTTGCATGTTTAAACCAGGCCTGGGTGGTATTTAATTTTTTCTTGTTTCCATTTTCTACTGTGCTGGTACTTCCCGTGGTGGAAAGAGATTGGCTTTGCTTTATTTCACAAGGCATAATAAATCATACGGCTGTTCTACTTTAACATCATTATTACCATGTAAGCATGCTCAGAGACATATCCTGCAGATTAAGCGGTGTATTTACTTGAGGTTAGAACGCCAAGCATTACAAACAGCAGCCTGGGTTCCTCTTGTGAAGAGATGCACACTGCTTATGGCAAGATGCATGTTCTACCCAAGATCTTAGCATCTGACTGGTGGTGCTGAACAGCTTATGATGTCCAAAACAAAGACTGATTTTTGAGAGGACTCCTTAAAATCGGACCCCTGTAGTATTTCTTAAGTTGTGCTTCCAAAGCATGAGGTACTCGACATCCAGCTCCCTGCTGAGATTTTAAGCTCTAGTTTCTATGAGTGATTGTGGACAGAAGAAGAAAGATTGATGCTCTTATGGGCCAGTTCTTCCTTTGTTAGTAGTGCTTTTTGAGACTAGGTCCCTGCTAAAGGACAAGGTGTTGCTCAGGCTATCTAATGTTGATAAAACTTTTGTTTCTGCTGCTGATTCTTTCTTCAGCTAAATGTCATTTTATGATCATATATGACCTTCTCTAAAGTAACCCACCAGTGTGGCTGGTGGGTTGGTCAGAAATCATCTCTCAGATAAAGATTAATTCACCTGTAACAAGAAGATACCTGTTTTTCTGAACAGGAGAAAGGTGTCTTTTAGAGAATTGCAGATATAAGCTACCACCATTTTATATCAGAAAGAATAAAAATGAGATCATGATGTCAGGTATTAAAGGAGAACTTTAGACAGAAATAAAGAAGAGAAGACGTCAGTTGAAGGTTTTTAGCACCTACAGTGTATTCCACTTTCCTTCCTGTGGCATCTGCTTACTTAACATGCTGTACTGGGTTTTGTGGTGTATACTTAGTTCGTGGTCTGCCTGTTTTCCCTATCGTGTAATGTTTTCTTCTGGTTAGACAGAATTATGGTCTGTGTGGTAAGGGTAAATTAAATATGACCTAGCAGTCACTTGTCCTCATATACATAAGCCAGTGAGTCTTTGCTGTAGTCCAGTAAGGGCTGTGTCCTGTCTTAGAGCTATAATGCCCACAGGAGCCTTGATGAAATTTCATCTAAATAAGCAGTTTGGTTTTGGAAGAGAAGAACTGCTAGTCTTGAAATGCAGCATGGACAAGCAATGCTGGGCAGATATTGCTCAGATGATCATGAACAGGGCATGCATTAGTACTTCTTGTTACTGCCCTGGAATTGGAAGACAGGAGCTGAGCAGACCTGGCACACACTCTATTGCAATGTAATGCAAAATCACTAACATGCTGGTAGGTTAATCATGATTTCAGGTGAATTAAACAAGCCTAGTTTACATATTTGCAGTAGAGCAGAGGATACTAGGCCCTGGCAAAGAGCATTACCATTCTCAGCACCAACAGTGCTTTCTCCGGGTGGTACGAGCTTGCCCCATTGCATCCGTTCAAGCCTTCAGACAGCAGGAGGCAGCACTTCGGCCCCTCTGCTGTCTGATGGGCCACAAAGCCCACAAGAGAAGAAGATAGATTGGCTCAGACATCAGGCACTGTCTGATGCCCTGGTTGGCATGAGACATAGGGTGGACACAACTGCCAGTGTCACATCCATAGTTCCAGCAGAGTTTGTTAGTAGAAACTGGGTCTTGGCTTCACCTTGGACACTGAGCTTTGGCCAGCTGGGCACATTTCAAGAGTCTGGGTCTCAACTTCCCTTAAGTTGCCAGGGGCTGCAGTACAGGGAGGAAAGGTTTCACCAAAAGCCATGTTTGGATGCCTGTGGACTTTCCTTCAAGGATAGTGTGACAAACGATGCCCACAAAATGTCAAAACCACTTTCTCAAAACTATAGTGTTGTTTCCTTTTCCAAAAAGCATTTACAAAATGAGCAATTCTTCCCCATCCTCCAAATTATCCACAGCTTTGCCCCTTTGGCAAGTGAGGCTGGTCTCTACTTCTGCAGACACTACAGCGAGTGCCTGAGTCTCGGTCTGGTGCCCCTGAACAGCTCCCCAAGATCTCCTTGGCTCTGAAAAGAGAGTCCTGCTGATGCAGCCAGAGTTCATTTGTGCTTCTCGCTTGTCAGACTTTTGGCTCTGTCTCTCCCAACCAGTTCAGTAGGCCCTGCAGGAAGCTGAACCAGACTCCTGGGAGCCCATGACTTTCCCATTGTCCTGTGTTAACTGCAGGGCTGGCTGAGTTCAAGCCATTTTTCTTCCTTTCTGATTGTTTTCCTTACAGTCTGCTATTAAGCATAACCCAAATATTTGTGCAATAAACAGTTATTAGGCCAATGCACACTGTTAAAATTATTGCAGGATAGCTCTGTGTCTATCACACCATGCACTACCCAGCTTAATATGCAACAGGCTGCTCCTTGTCCATCACACCTACTCATGACCCCAGGACATCAACATGTAATGCAGCACAATGAATGTAGAGTGATGCCTGCCCCAACACCTGTGCTCTTCTGGTCAGACTAAGCAAGCTACAGCTTCAGGGATGTTTCCTAAAAGGTTTTATTAGGAAGATTTGAACTAGGGCTGTGTGGCAACGCTAAGGTTTGGTCTTAGAACCAAACTGATTCACTGATTTTGGAACAACAGTGAAGAGATCACCCAGCTCTGAGGTGAAGTACAAACAGGCAGCAGCTCAGTTTAATCAAGGATATAACATAAAGGTAGTGGAAGATTGTCTTCATTTGTCCAATGGACTGTATTAGACAGGTGACATCAGAGTGTCATTGCAGTGTCTAAAGAGCATAATCGTTTTATCCAGGTAAGAAGAAAAACACATCTCCAGACTCTTTGCTGGGTCTTAACAGGTAACTGAAAAAGAAAATGCACATGGAGACCACTGTGCTCTTCCATCTCTAGTTGAGTCCCATCCCTGCTCCCTTCTGGAAGGGAGGTCCATTTTTTGTGGAGGTAGTTTTATGGGGAATGTGGAGACAGGAAAGCATTATGGAGAGAATAGCAATCCCACTCAGGCTGAAAACAACCTGGCCTCCCACCCAGAGGGGACAGGAACTGCTCCAAGACACTCCTTCTGTCCCAGCTACTCCATCTTGGGGAACAAGAGACTTCATCTTCCAGGGGTACCAAAAAAATAAGGTTTTGCTGGGATAAAGCCACTGAAATAGAAGGGAAAAAAGCCTCCCTCAGAAAGGTGCAAAACCATCAAGCAATTATCGAGCTGGATTTCTTTTTTCTGTGCTGTGTTTTTCGTCTGTCATGGATGTAAACTTGGCCTTGTGGTTGAAATGGCAACAGCTGTAAACTTCAAAGAATAAATTCCTCCACGCTTTTTTAATAAGCGTCTACCCTCATCAGCAGACAATCTGCATGGTTCAGCTGAGTTTCTAATTGTCCAGTACTTTCATGCACGAAGTACAGGCTATGGTTTCCCAGGCTTGTTTTAGGACACAGCACTCACCCATTAGAGGGAAATTTTTCCATATTGCTCACTGACAGGATATGGAAGGAGTGAATATTTTGCTGGAAAGACCTGGGGTTATTCCCTAACAAATTGAGTGTGGTATCTGTGGTTTGGCATGAACATCAGCACTGATTTATCTCACTGTAGCCCAGAATCACCGTGGGCTATCCGAGTGCTTCAGCTGACACATAGGAAGGTTAGTGCGCTACTTCCAGGTATTTTTTCTCTTGTGTTCCATTGATTCATCCCAGGGGTATCCTAGAACTGACCCTTAATAAAACATACAGTCCTCTCTTGCGCTGCTTTTCAGCTATTTTCAGCCTTTCTGTGTCTGATATTAGGTGGAGAAAGGAGTAAGTTAGGCCAGAGGTCCCTGGCTCATTTATGGCTTATTTGGCAAGCACCTGTTTTTACTGTTGAACTTTCCTTCCCTTTCCTTTTAATAATTTTCTCTCATAAGCATAAGTGATTGGGTGCTGCTGAATATTGATTGTATTGCACTTGGGTCTTGGTTCATACCTTCACAAAATTTGGGAAGAGCCTTCTCTGCCTTGGGCTTCCAGAAACAAGAACAAACAAAAATAACTTTTCATTAAATCTGAATGACCTGACTTTGCTGAGGCTGACTTCAGGATCATAATTCCTGATTCATGTCTGATCAGTGCCATGGCCTGTGATTTTGGGAGGTTCCTGGATGCACTGAAAAGCCATCAGAATCCAGCTGCCAACCCATTGATGTCTGAGATACTTCCCTTGTTCTTGTGTCAATAGCAGTGCATTTCTTTTTCAAAGGTGCCACTTCCCACCTCCTCCTTATCCTCTTCTGACTATTCTGGACAAAATAAAGGCACCAGCCTTAGCACTGGGCATCTGATCCCAACAACCAGTACTTTTCTTTGTAAATGGTAATAGAGATATAGTTTATTGCTTCAGTAAATCATCTTTTCAGATAATATGTAGGTGAGCTTGGGGAACCCAGCCATTTGTAAGGCTGGTAGTGTGTTTTGAATTAATTTCCTTACCTTGCTATCCCTTAATATATCCATGGCTTGGCCTTTATTAGAGATTTTTAAGAACAGATTCAACATATACTCTCAGTTGTACTTAGCCTGCCTCATACTGGCCCATGGAATAAATGGCTTCTTGGGAGCCCTTCCAGCTTTGTTTCTGGGATGTTTATGACTCTCACTTTACTACAACACGCTATGCAAAAATATTACCCTGTGTGTTACGTATGCTGCCTGTGAGGCTGTTTGTTCAAGCTGGACCCTCCCCAGGCAGGACAACTCTGGCTGTTTCCAGTCTATGTATGTGGAATGTCCTCCAACTCAAATTGCTTCTTTTATGCCTGCTGTACAGTTGTCTTTTAGTTGCCTTGTCTCCTTTTGGATGTCCTCTTATGCATTTCAGTTTGCAAAATCAGCTTCTTATTTGCCTGGTTCTCTTTCTAATAGCTGCAAGATGTCTCGTAGGTCAGTTTGATAGTCCTGAACAAGAAAAAGGGAAAGCTTTCATGAGGGGCTCCATCCTTTCTCTGAACATAACCACTTTTGGGGATCCAACTCTGCTTTTTTAGGCACTAATAATGGACGGATTTTTCAAAAATCCTGTTTTTATTGTTTCAGATCATTGGGGACCTGTACTTATGCATTAAGGCTGCACAATGGTACGAATAATTGTCATGTCAATTGACCTGAGTTTCCATGCAGGATCAAGTAAAAGTCTAGAGGGTTGCTTTGGATCTATTCTATGGATCAAGATAGAGATGGTTTTTTTCCCCAAGTTGTGTCAAAGTCCTGGACAAATCCAGAGAAGATGTGTTTAAAAGGCCCTTTCAGGAATATCTGTTCCTAAGGAGAAACAGCTCCTGCCCAGGGCAACTGGTTGATGTACTTCAGGGGACACACTCGGTCACTGGAGCATCCGTGATGTCTCATTTACTGAAATGCTAGAATTATCTCCAAGGCATATAAAAATATTAAATTTGTCTCTGAAATTTAATCAGATGACTGAATGGATCACAAAGCTCTAGTTTTGAATGCCTTTATTTTGTGGGAAATTGTTTTGTAGGGATGTTTCTACTTATGTCAAATAATTGTTATTGCTATTTGGTAGGGAAGCCAGATACCACTGTCTGCATAAGAAAATGCTAATTTTTTGGCACACTGGGATGCCAAGTAGACATGTTAATATATGGCTACACGTGTACATTCTGGTATAAATAGTGGATGAAAATAATATAAATGTATTTACTGGAAAATCTGTGGATAATCAGAACACTTGTACCTAAAAAAAAACAACAAAAAAAAAGAGTCCTATTTTGCATTCTTGATCAATTAGAAATACAGTCTAGATCCTCTGAAAGCAAAAAAAGAACCAAACAAAACCCCATCTCTCTAAGAGCAGTGAATGATCAAGCTGCAGTCTGTATTTTTTTCCTAAGGGAACATGGAATGAGATGTTGATGAATGCTTTCTCCTGGTCTGCTTCAGCCACAAACGCTGTGAGAGTACAGGGCAAGTCAGCTCCAGGCACACACTCTCTGTTCTAGTCAAGGGAGCTGCAGGGGCACTTTGCAGCCACCTCCTGGGCCCTAAGTCAGGGATCCCACTACGTGGGATGGAGGGAACCAGTCTGTAGCTGGGTCTGCTCTCAGCATAGAAGTGGATGTAGCTGGCGTGAATACCTAAGCACAGGTACTTATATTTAAGTGGACCTTTGGAGCTAGGAAGTACTCCTGGGTCCTGCCAGATAGACATGGGCAAAATGCCCGGCTCTTGTAAAGTGTTTTGGAGCAGGGGTAGATGATAGATAGCAAGCCTTGCATGCTTATTACTTACGAATTACCTTTCCAAAGATGCACTTCCTTCCCTTCAGCCAGCTGTTCTGCCTCAGCACTCCTAGCTGGTAGATCTCCAGAGCTGCAATGTGAGTTTAAAATAATTTATTGAAAAATCTTCCTCCTTGTTGTAGTCAATTGAATCTGCTGGGCTATGTAAGAAAGAGTAGTTGAACTAAGATTATTTTCAACAATTCTTGTTCTATTTCATAATAAAACTCAATGAGAAGAAGACTAATCAGTCAAATAACATCTCTGGCCTTTTCTGTCCATTGTTTGCTGTCAAAACAAAATGGTTTTGAGCATTTTCTTTTCATTTGTATTACATGGGCTTAGGCAAGGGCTCAATCTAATACTTATCAAAGGCAAGAGTCCTTTCATCTACAGATTTGTGTGAGCATTGAATCAGCCCCTAACTGCCCATGTCTGTGTTTTTGCCATGAAAGTTGAAAGCTTGGAGCTCCTAGATTAGACCCCTCCCACGGGAGAAATAAAGAGGGAAAATCCAAAGGAAATCTACTTGAACACCACCTTCACCGTTCTTCTATTTCTGATAGTCTGGAACTCTGGAGGGACAGCAAAAGATTTTGAGTGGTGTTGGTACTCAGGAGTAGGTACTTTCACGGCTCCCACTTATCCTGGTGGCTATCCCTATCCCTTTGTAAGACACCCACCGTCTGTGTGTGGATAATGTATGGTGGAGAGGGAGGACAGTCCTCAGCCTGGCATGTAGGATAATGTGCTCAGATCCCAGTATAGTCAGTCTGCTTGTCTGATCATTCACACAGGTCTTTCTTTACATTTTATATGCCTCACCTTCTTATAAATAAAATGGGAATAATAATACATTGAGAAACAACCATAGTCTACTATAGCAAGTATCCATCCTTCCCATTTCTTCTCTATCTTACCACCCAGTAGCAGATTCCCAAAACAGGAATTCTTGGTCACAGCCTTGGTGATTTATGTGGGAATTTTTAAAAGGTGATTGAAGATTTTTTTTTTTTTTACTATGCCATCCCTTTTGCAGTCAAAGAGGCGTTAGGTTCCCTCCTCAGCTGTCATAATTCACAGCCTGGCATATTAAGTTAAATCTTGTTCTGACTTCACCTTAGTGCCCTGGTCTGTGACCTGCAACAGATCAGTGCTCTGATCCCTGGTCCCTGCTGCCTGGTGACTGATGGCTCGTGGGAACAGTAACCTCTCCAGCCACTGCCACTAGATTTGACAAGGGCTGTGAATCAGAGTCCTAAAACTAGGGGAAGGTAGTGAATCTCTCTGTGCACCTAGCTGTGACTGCATGTCACGCCTGTGCACAGGATTCACACACAGCCCCTCTCTCTCCAGGTTATCTGTATAATATAATAATCCCTGTGTATTTTGGAAATGCTTAACCTTCCCTTTAAACCAGTAGGATCATTTTATTCTTAATTAAAGACAACAGAGTTTATTACTAAAAATGCCCTTTCCAACTGTGGAATGCATTTATTTTAAAGCCTAATGGTCTTCCTTCCCTTCTCACTATGCAATCTTTATTAGGGTCTTCCATGATTAATTTTGAAGCAGGAACACGAAAGGGGCAGAGCTCCAAGAATGGCATTGTCTGCATTCACGCTCAGATTTTTTTTTTTTTTAAATTTATTTCTTTGTTAAAAGATATTTCATTCAGAGAATCCCCACTGAGCTTTTTATTGCAGAAAATTAGGGATCATAAATCGTCTCCCAGAAAACTATAAATCCAGTACTATTGAAACATTCCATGGGCAGATCTTGGCTCTTTGATGAAATCACTCCTTTTCCTTGTATAATTTATGAGCTTTTTTTCAGCATGGGGGGATTTATGCTTTTAAATTGCTCACCAGGGTTTTATTGAATATAATTTGCTAGCAAATTTATATGAGCCAAATATATTGCATTTTATCCACAATTATGAGCAATAAAATTGATGGGGCTTTACTTTTCATTTTCTTCTGGCAAGCAGACGAAACATGAGTTTATCCTGAACTTGGAGTGAGGTTTCTCAGGGATTCACGTGTACAATTAAAAAAGAAAAGAGTGTAGTCAGCAAGGCAGAGGTGCCATTTTGGAAACTTTATTTGGTGTATAGGAGGGGGCAAGTTAAATTTCTCTTGCTCCAAAGGGACTGTAAAACACTGAGGAGCTGAGTTAAAACCACTGAAGCCTATGACACACATCAACTTTTGCAGAGTTTGAATCACACTGTTGGGAGGCAAGGTGTGGATAAGCTGTGTAAGAGCTGCGTGTCTTTCACGGTCCCCTTTAATCCCACTTTCCTGTGATATTCTGATTTTCATTTGATTCAACCTGGTGTATTCAAAGGCACAGACAAAACCCCCAGTATAACCCTACCTTCCATGATTAATTTTATTTACTATATGTGAATTGTGTTCATTTTGGTATGCCCATATCCCTTGAGGACTTTTATGACTGACAGAAGAGAGGAATAAAACCCCACATATATCTCTATAAGGCATAAGGAGCCATAAAAGTGTTCCATGGCCTGGTTCTTAACGGGCTGATAGTTCCAAATACTGGTTCATCAAAATAAGACTTCTAAACCACAGTAACCTTCACAACACAGTCAGATGCAAACATTGCAGCTTGCTTCCACGTCAGTGTGTGTTACATTTGGGGTGCACCACACTGCTTAGGTGACAGGGTATGGAATAGGAAGAAAAATTCGGGTGCAGGAGTACACCTGGGAAAATCATCCCTCCAAGCAGGGGCTTACACTGCTTTGAGCTTTGTTCCATAGGCTCTCACCTGCTTTGGACAGCTCTGCCTGCCTTTGTGTCCATCTGTCCCTCTCTCTGTTGGCTTCATGGGCTCTGAAGCTAGTCTTGTGCTCTGGGAGAAGAAATGTTTAATCCAATTTAGATGAACTGGGGCAAGTTGGTTTGTAGACACACTTTACAGAAGAGTAAGGAAAATGGCTGAATTCAGCTGCTCTAAAAATGGAAGTAAGATGGTGGGCATTTCAAAAGCCAGGGAGCACCAGCCCCTGGTCCATACCCTGTGGCTGTCCAAAGGACAGGGGACTGACCTCTTTCTGTCACCTCACTCCTCACAGGAGGGAAACCACCTTCTGTGCAGAGAGAAGTGTTCAGAGGAGATGTCCCAGGAAGGATCCTTGTAATTTATCCCTCCTTTTTTGGCCTTCTGCTTCAGGTTTTACAGCAGTAGGGCTCATTTTGACACAAAGCAGGTACCTTGAGCTTTTCTTTGCATTAAAGGAAATTAAGGCTGCAAATTGAAGTGGGCAAATCAAAGGAAATTCAAAGCTTAAGACCCACAGAGCTCTTTGAGCTATTTGTCCCACAAGAGCCCAAGCTGCTGGTATGGCCAGTGCATTAACAGGGAATATCCTGTCTGGCTCACACCCATTTTTTGCCATAGCTGTATTATTATTATTATTATTATAACGTTCTATAGGTTTTGGACTTAAAGTACACAGGGTGATGATTGCTGGGGCCATAATAATGAAAAATGACTTTCTTAATGAAATTTCAGTCCCAGCTCATTTCACTGCTGACATTGAGGTGACTGCAAATAAACACTTTCCAGAAGAGTCAGTTAAATGGCTGCATAAGCAATTTATCAAATACTGTAACATTTAAATAAATAATAAAGAAGTATTCAAGTGTGGTATATTACTGCCTGTGGCTTTGTTCCCAATAACCTCACAACTTGTCTTTCTAATAGTTAGATTCCCACTGACAGAAAACAAATCTCTGTCCAACTTGGAGAATTTTATCAGATTTATCTGAATGCCAGATCAATGTGTAGGAAACAAATGGAGTCAGCAACATGATTTAAATTAGAAGTCTAACAATTTACAGTCTCCACTGGTTTCTCATAAACCTTATTAACGTTTGGCATTGGGTACCAAGGAACTATAAATAACATTCCAAAAGAACATTTATATCTGCTTAGACTCTCGTTATATGTCTTCAACACAGCTTAAATAATGTCAGTAATACCTTCATCATGAACAGGAAATGAAAAAGTTGCCCCATACATGTTTTGTCTTTTAATCAAATATTATTTTCTCCTTAGAACTGCAGAGCTGGTGGGGTTTTTTTAATATTTATTTTATTTATTCAAAACTTATGTCTACAATTTCCACTTGTTTTTCTAGATCTCAGTAGGGTACAAAGCTCTCCCATCCAAACGGAGCAGAACAATTTCTTCACATCTTTCATGCAGTTCTTCCCTCCTACCCCCTCACCTCAGCTGCTGTTAAAGGCCAGACTCACTCCTCAAAGACGTGGGCGGGGGCAACACCATGATGCCATGAGCTGCCCGTGGGAAGAGGCAGCACAAGGAAGGAGGGCACTAGCTAAAATGGGGTCTGATTGTAGCGGAGCAGGAGATGAGAGAGATTTATAGACAGCCGTCCCAAAGTGCCCTCACTCATTTCTTGTATTCTTGATCATCTTCCTTTCTCTCATTTTAGGTTTTTTTCCCTTGTGCAAAGATTTCATTTCCTTCCTTAGAACTGAGTACCCAGATTTTCTTTTCCATCTAACATATGCAAACACTCCTGTCCAAAATTCAGTTCTGTTCTGAAATAGTCTGCTCCCAGTCTGCTGTGTGGTCCTTGTTATTTTCATGGAATCATAGAATATCCTGAGTTGGAAGGGACCCACAAAGATCCTTGAAGTCCAGCTCCCAGGCCCTGCACAGGCCAACCCCAAGCGTCACACCATGTGCCTGAGAGCATTGTCCAAACACTTGAGCTCTGTCAGGCTTGGTGCTGTGATCACTGCTCTGGGGAGTCTGTTCCAGTGCCCAACCACCTTCTGGGCGGAAGAACATTTTCCTGACATCCAACCTAAACCTCCCCTAACACAACTCCAGGCCATTCCCTTGGGTCATGTCACTCATTACCGCAGAGATCAGTGCCTGCCCCTCCTCTTCCCCTCACAAGGAAGTTGCAGACTGCAATGAGGTCTCCACTCAGTCTCCTCTTCTCCAGGCTGAACAGACCAAGTGTCCTCAGCTGCTCCTCATACAGCTTCCTGTCAAAGCCCTTCACCATTTTTGTTGCCCTCCTTTGGACACTCTCTAATCATTTAATCTCTTTTTTATATTGTGGTGCCCAAAACTCCCCCCAGCACTCGAGGTGAGGCCACCCCAGTGCAGAGCAGAGCAGGACAATCCCCTCCCTTGCCCGGCTGGCGATGCTGTGCCTGATGCACCCCAGGACAATCTTGGCCCTCCTGGCTGCCAGGGCACTGCTGACTCATGTTCAACCTGCCATCGACCAGGACCCCCAGCTCCCTTTCTGTGAGGCTGCTCTCTAACATCCCATTCCCCAGTCTGTATGCACATTCAGGGTTGCCCCATGCCAGGTGCAGGATCTGGCACTTGTCTTTGTTGAACGCCAATTTGTCTCCCTGCCTTTGAGTGACTCAACAGCTCCTTCCAATTTAGTATTGTTGGCAAACTTACTTAATATCCCTTCCAGTCCTGCATCCAGGTCGTTAATGAATATGTTGAAGAGCCCAGGGCCTAAGATGGAGCCCATGAGTGGTAGGTGAGATGAGCCTTGGTGGCTGTAGCAGAAAGGACACTGCCATTCATACTGTGCTGGGAGTGATGACACCTTGGCACATCACAGGGAGCAAAGAAATGGGCTGCAGAGCCAGGGCTCCGTGCACACTGGTGCAGCCAGTCTCTGGGGACTGGTGCCAAGTGGTATATGATGACTGAACCCATGTGATGAAAGAGAAACTGTGCTAATGTCCTACACGCAGCATTTCCCTCCAGCAGCTCCTCGTCTGAGATCACGGAAGAGTTGCATCCCTGGAATTACCTTTAGCTTGTTTTCAGGCATCCAGACTCCAGGTCACTTGGTCTGTTAGACTCTCATCATGGCCTCAGTGCTTCCTACAGCACTCACAGTGCCCACAGCTAGAGCCTGGAAACCCTCAGCCAGCCAGCTTTGCAGGGTTGCTCTCTCTTTGTACCCTTCTCATCAGCCCCTCCATCCCTGTCTGTCTCCAGTACATACATCTCTTTCCACACAGTCTGTTACACCTGTGAAGCAAATTCCTGTGGCTGCATCTCCACCCAGGCACCCACACTCCTCCTCTCAGTCCTGCAGGGCAGGTGAGACCCTTTTTAACAGTAATAAGGAAGTCAGCACACAGTGGTGAAGCTTCACTTGCAATTTTTGCTTTTAGCTTGGCTCCTAACAAGGCACTTAGGTTCAGAAGGATCTTTGAAGCCAGGAAAAAAAAAAAAAAAAAGGAAAAAGAAGTGCCAAGGGCAGAAAAGGAAAGAATACAGACAAAAATTAAAAAGCCACAGAAATGCTAAAAGAAATATATCAAAGAGGTGGCAATTAGATTTAGCTCCTCAGAATGATGTGACAGATTCAAAGACAGAAATATTTTACATTCAGTAGCATAAGAATTGGTGGAAAATTAATTCCAAGAATGTCTAGCCATGAAGCCAAATATCTCTTCACCTACAGAAGCCAACTACAAGAAAAACAGAACCTTTAGCCTGACCTTCAAACAACAATTAGTGCTGATTTACTGACACGATTTTCCAGAACATGGACAGTGCTTATGAAGGCATTGAAAAGACTGTATAATAAATTGTATTTTCTTTGAGCTTCATGGGATGTAGCCAATTTTCCACTTCAAACAAGCTCTGCCAGGGTGTCCTTTTGTTAAGTCTATGAATTAAATTCAAACAATACAACAGCTTTATTGTAGCATGTGGTTTAGCAATAGACCTGAGGCTACTATTCAATAAAAAAGAGGAATAATTACACACTTTGTTATGAAAATTACATGATAAGTTCATTAGAAACCTCTCTGAAAATAAAGTTAAGTACACAGTAATTCAGTTTTTCCACTACCATCTCCTCACTGTGACTATTTGAGAGAAACTGTAAGTTGCAAGGTCCCATAGTTCCTTCAATTGAGGGTAAGGAGAAACTCTACAGAGTTACTTTTTATTTTTGAAAGCCTTTCTTTTCCTTTTTCTCCAAGCGTTATGATTATTGGTAGCAGCCATCTCTGAAAGTGCCTCCAAAGTTGTGTGGCACTCACAAAGCTGAGTTTAGGCTGCCAACATACATGTGAATTTGTGTAATTTTTGACATGCTTATGTTCCATTTTGGAAAGGGATTTGGGAGAGCCCAATCAAGCACACAACCCCTGCAACATAGCAGGTTACCACGTGCCTGCTAAGCTGCCATACCTCCCTGGGTGCCTGCTTTCAGTCTGTGGCAGCTCTGAATTTACCTCATAGCATGAGAGGTTTAAATTAGGTCAAATTACATTGTGTTTGTGCGCACCCAGACATTTACTGCCATTCAGCTTATGCACAACCTCTGGCAACTCCTGGCTGGCCAAGTCTGAGTGACCTGACCATGTGTTGGGTCTCTAAGTACCACTCAAAATCACCAGGGCTTAGTAATGAAGGTACTTCGAAAATTGTGCTCAGAAACTGGCAATTGCTTGTGAAGAACCCATGTCTCCCTAACCCTGGAGTTGAGATCCTAGCAATTTTAGGAATACAACATTTGACAGCCTTTAAAAAGACAGTACTTGCCAAAGGAACTGCTTGTCATCAGATGGGAAGCGTGGCACTGGCCCTTATGCTGTTATACGATTGATTGTTCTTATATAGAGGTTTACTGCTTTAATTTACTTTAATATCTTCTTTATGGAAAGTGTATAATTTGTGCGATGATGCAGATAAGGGGGATGAATTTTATTCTTCACAGGCCTACCAATAATCCCAGTGAAGGAGCAGCACCTAGCACAATGATTTGTAAGGAGACCTCAGCCCCAGAAACATCCCCATATGCTGCCTGCTTGGATGACAATGCTGGAAACAAAGTGCAACATTCTTTGTCTTTGCACTGGCAGGTGAGAACCCAGAGAAGAAGTCCTTGGGGAGTGCCTGGGAGACCTGAGAGGAGCAAATGTTTCCATGTGTTTGGTCACCTGTGAATTGCAAATTGTTTTCATGACACTTGTTTTCTGAAAGGCTCTCATTCTGGACACTTCTCACTTTGCTGTAAGGAGGCTGGGGAGCCCTTTCATAACCCCACCATTTTATGCAGACACAGCAGAGCAATGATGGTTGAAAAAAAAGTGAATGCCTGTGATTCGTGTGAGTGAAGTCATCCAAAGCAATCGCCAGAATGTGGCTTTATTCAGAGACGGCTTATGCTGGAAGAATTTTCTTTTGCAGATACAATCAGGGGTTATTAAACCCCTGCTGGTTCTATAAGATTTGGTAGTAGATCACAGATTTTAGCAATTCCCTACTGCCTTGCCACTTTGTTTGACTGGATTTTGAGCTCCCAGTCTGCCAGCTGTCCAGAAATCCTGTATGAAGGCTGCTTGGCATAAGTGGCAACAGCCAACCTGCACATTCGTGTAAGGAGTCTTGCATCTGGGACTTGTTGGACTTGCAGTAAACACTTCAATCAATTACCATTAGAACTGGGCTGAAATCAGACCCTTCTGGATTGCCAGCAAAGGAAGGTTTCCTTATGCTGTCAATATAGCACATGTACATCCTGATTCAACCTGACTTTAATTCTGTCTTAAAATAATAGAGACTGAGTTTGAACTGATTCAAAGTGAACATCAAAGCTTTGCTTAGATTTTACATAGTTGATTCTCAGTCCTTGTTGATGAAGCAGATTCATATTAGCATACTGCATTCTGAAATGAGGAAACTGATAGAGACATTTAGGGCCAGTAACTTTTAGTTAAGTTGTTAGGTGAACACTTCAGGAGAAAGAAAATATTTGATTTTTTACAGCAATATAAAGAGAAGGCCCACAGTGTCTCACACTAGCCAGAAGCTCAGCAGTCCTGCTCAGAGGCTGTTTTAAAAAATTGCTTTAGCTCAGCATCCAAAGCCACACAG
This sequence comes from Pachycephala philippinensis, assembly GCA_013397055.1. Classification (NCBI taxonomy): domain Eukaryota; kingdom Metazoa; phylum Chordata; class Aves; order Passeriformes; genus Pachycephala; species Pachycephala philippinensis. The sequence continues at coordinate 1,870,055 of VWZT01008132.1, forward strand.
GGAGTCAGTGAGAAGAGCCAGGTGAGAGCTAAAGAGTTTCTAATCACTGCTTGTGTTTTCCCACTTCTAACCCAAGCTTCTGGATTAAATATAAAGTGAGCTGTCAAGTAAATCATAGAATCATAGAATCGTTAGGTTGGAAAGGGCCTTTAAGATCACCAAGTCCAACCATTAAAGGCACTCACACCATATGCTAGAAACATCACACAGCTTTGTTGGCCATATAAAAATTGCTGCACATGGGAACAATAACTCTTTCTTGAAAACCAAAAAACTATTCTAATCTAAATCAATCAGATCTTAGAAAGACAGAAAATCCACCCCTTCCAGGATACGGTCATTGTGCAAGTGTTAGGAATATAACAGACATTTTAAAAACCTACAGCCTCTGGTATCTGCCCTTCTCAGAGCTATTGTTTTTAAGTGTGAGCTGTAAGACCTCTTCTGCCAAGATTTTAGCCCAGAGGAAATATCCCTCCCGGTGATGTAACCCTTTACAGATTGGAGTCCTTAATTGAAAGCTAGTCCTCTTGGCTGGTGGAGTGACCACTCCAGAATACATAGTGAAGTGTCAGTCAGATCTTTTCTTGCACTTTTTCTGCTTCATTCTTCATTTTCAGTGTATGAAAACTTCAGAAATAAACTCACGACCATTTGTAGAAAGCTAGGCAGTCACTATTTTTTTCAGATGTGCAATGTAGAATCTAAAGATAACTGTATGTCTTCAAATTCAGTTTCTAACTGCAAATTTATTTGAAAGCATAAAGACAGTTGTGTCTGGGTAGATCTAATTTGCTATTTATATTTAAGTGGTCTTTTGGATGCTTTTGAGCATGTTATTGTGCAAAACCCCCAGCAACACAAAGGAGGACAACACGTCAGAAAACCTACGAACCTCATACAGAAGTGACAGAGGCATTTACAGGGCAGAAATTTTCTTTTTTATTTTCACACTACCTTCTGTGATGAGCATAACTAATTTCTGCCCAGGTCTCTCAAATGCAGCAAAAATACAAGCCAACAAAAACAACAAGCTTCCTCTGTCTTGACGAAGCATTTTCCTGGTAGGACAGGTGTGGTTGGGGGCGGGGGGACAGACAGGCTTTACTGCAGCCCTCTTCTGCATTTGGGTCATTCTGAGACCTGTTTGTGAAGAGCAACCATGTCCCTACTGACACCCCAAATGAGCCCAGGTGGGGTCACAGCCACTCCATGTGGCACTGGGATCTACATAGTTCCCTTTAAAAACAACTGGCTCCCTATGGGCTGTAATGAAGGAGCGTAACTCGCCGAGGTTTGTATCCCATGGCTGAGCAGGCACCAGCCCTAACCAGAACCCCTCATGGAAGCAGGACATCTCTGGGTTCCTGCCCATGTGTGCGCTCTCCCAGCTGTGCTAAGGGCACCCTTTCCCTCCACAGGGCATGGGCACCCCAGCCAGCCTGGAGGACAGCCAGCACTTGGCTCCAGAGGTGGCCTGAGTGGAGTGGAAAGGCAGCAGATGAATGTGCACAGGAGTGGAGTGGCTGCAGCGTTTCCATGGCAGGCAGACAAAAAATTTCAGTGTTTATGATATCAAATATGATTCTAAATGCAGTGATCTATGAGGGAAAATATGAAGGAGAGAAAAGGGGGTTATGAGGTTGTCTGGAAGAACATAGCAAAGCTGGAGAGGGGTTTGGATTTGTAGCAAGGCTCTTCAAGTTCAGCCACCAGTGTGGTTATCATTAAATGGTGCAAACAGAAGCCAAAATAGAATCATGTGGCAGGAAAATTAAATTTTAGAGATGGTTTGGGTTTGTTTTCTTGCTTGTTTGTTTGTTTATTCAACTAGCATTGCAATGCTTTATCCTTATCACGCTGCCTGAATACTTTGGGTAGATAGCAAGGCCCCAACCAAAATGTTGCAGTCTGATCAAAGCCAGCAAAGGGAAAGGTCAAAGCAGAGGTTATAATGCATGGAGCTCCAGGGAGCTCTGTGTCACACGTGCATGTGTGTATATAAACAACATCCCCTCTCCATGATGCACTGACAGCAGATGAGAGTCATGGAATGCACTAGTCAGGAAGCAGCACTGTGCTGACAAAACTGCATGGTGGCAGTGACATAAGCAGTGCAAAACGAGCAGGTGCAGAGTACAACCTTCCTAGGCAGGCCTGGACACTCGTTCCCGTGCTGAGACCTGGATCTTGCAGCTATTTTTTCACATATGGAAAAAAGACTGGTAAATGTTTCAGATTTTTCTTAAATGTTAGCATAAAAAGTGATTTCAATAGCCCCACTGCTTGGTTGGTTGTGACTTTCCTCGTGTGGCTCCTACTTGGCTTCTTCTTGTGTAACTCCTACTGGAGCACTGCTGGAGCCACAGTGTATCTTGCTGGGCATGAGAGAGGGCTGTGCTTTCAAATATGAATTCATATATTCAGAGATTCATAAAGCGTAAGGCCAGCTGAAAACATCATGATAATTTGTTCTGACCTTCCTTACCATGTAGGTCATAATGTACCATATACATAGATATATAGATATGTATATACACACACACATATTCATAAATATTTATATATAAGTAAGACTCGCCAAGTGCCAGTTCATGGAGCTTGAATTTATTTTATCTGATTAAAAAATCAGACTAGCCTATTACTTATCTTTTCATCTTCGCTGCTTACAATCCTTATTTGGCTTCAGTGGACTTGCCTTTCTAAAACTTATCTCTACGTCCCTGTTAGGTCTCTGTGTGTAGATGTACCTTCAGACTCAAGGTCTCCTGCCTGCCCAGCACCACTCAGAGTTTCCTGGGGGAGTCCACCTAACCACCCTTCGTGGCCAAGACCAGCTAAGCTCTCTCTCCAGTAAGAGCAGCTATACTTTGCTTGTGCAGTGTCATTAAACAGAGGTGCTTGAGGAAACTTCAGGACTGGGAGTCAGCCTCTAGCTCTGCTTTGCTGTTTCCTTCCCCAAAATTCCTTTCCATCCTCTCCCTCTCCCTCTCTCTGTTCAGCCCCCAGTCACTGGCAGTACGTCCTCCTTTGCTGCCTTGACTCTACTGCTTGGATGTATTAGTGCTCAGCTACCTGATTACTTTTAATTCCTTTCTTCATTCCATTGATTTTGCCATAACTGAATCCATCTGCTGCATCTGACCAACGGGAGGATGGGAAGGCTGTTTTTCAAATGGCTTCTTTCCTCCTCAAAGGGGTGGTGTTTTACAGAACTCAGCATGAGAGTTTTGGTGCTGCCTAGAAATTTCCACAGAACATGTTCTGTATCATTTCATTACCACTCAGCTATTTACTGGTTATTATTAACAAATTTGATTATGGAAGGTCAAATCCTATATGAAATATACAGAGTTTCCTTTCCCTTGTTCCTCTGAATAGCTCTTTGTGCCAGTCATGTACCGTGCTTCAAGCCAGCAACAGTCCCACAAATGCCAAAACCACAGCAGAAGCAGGAGTCTCCCATATTTTCATCTTTCCATTTGAAGACAGTATCACAATGACTTGCTCATAATACGCTATACATCTCACAGAAGGTTTATTAGTATTTTTTTAAGGCGGATGCACTGAACAAAACTTCCTGCCTGATGGTCAAGCACAACCTTGAGGCCATGTGAAGAAAAATCAAGGCTTTGTTTCCACTGTTATTAACTGCCCTGAATATTGAATTTGTGCATAACAGGGAGGAGTTCAACCCACAGACTGGGGGAAGCTTTGCATTTCAAGTTGCAGAAGGATCTAACACCTCAAATCTGCAGGTAGGACCAAGGAGTTGGCCAGTGTGACTAATAACATCTCTGTTATGGCCTGTTCCTGTGTTCCTGTGAAACAGGGTCAGTGATGAACCCCAGCAGATGTTCTGCCAGCCTTTTGCATCCTCCCATGCATGCAAAAAATATGCAGCTGTTCCCACCTCTTGGTTTATGGTAGTGGACATAGCCAAGGGCAGTGTGAAGGTGGAGAGGGTTCATGGGTGAAGGTGGGGAATGTTCAAGGAAGATGCCAAAGTTAAGGGAACTTCTCCCAGGAAGTTAAGAGAGTGCCTTAATGCTTAAGAGAAAATTATCCAGTATTGCTTTAGCCTTCTGGCTGACATTTTGATACAATATATATGATGGAAATCAGCATTTTAATTTCTGCAATAACTGCCACAGTACAAAAGCATTGTTCAGAAATTTTCTATTACTGTCTGGAGTCTTAGTTTTTTATGGTGCCATATACATATGCAGTATGGACAAGTTACAGTTGCCATGGGAATGTTAGTAATGAAATTCTGGAGTTCTCAATGTTTTAAAAGTCTCAAATGAGTTATAAAGGAGACTTGTTTGCATTTCATTTCCTTTGTGAAAGGCAGAAAAAACCCATATCCACAGCCCTTTTTGACAAAATTTGCCAAACTAAGAATCTTCCATCTCAAAGCTTTTTTCACTTTTTTTTTTATTTTTTAAAAATTTTGCTATCTGCAAAAGGAAGCTCTCTCAGTTTATCCACCTTTTTTGTTTCTGTTTTTGTTTTTTTCTGAGTCTACTCAATACTGAGTTCAGAGTGCTACTGGAAGTCTGAATGAGGTTTAGGTAAGAAATCAGAAAAAATCCAGGTTTTAATTCATACTGTGTAAATCAGTTATGCCAGAATATGTAAACATCAGATCTGGTTTAGGAATTACAAAGGAGAATCTTCCTTCTCATAGGTATCAAAATTTTCTGAGATTAATGTAGGGATGAATGCAGTGTGTGAAACAATTACAGAAGCTACAAAGTAATCCTTGGTTTCTGTGTGAGGGAACATACAACTCCTAAGAGCAATTTGCTGTCATTATAGTACAACAATATAATGGTCAGGGGTCCATGTGAGTGGGTTAAGATGGGCATTTGATATTAAGGATAGAGGTATAAGGAGAAAGAAGGGATATAGAGGAATTGTGGTAAGAGATGGAGGGAAAAGGGTGTAGTTTGAAGTTAGCTGAGAAAGTGGAAAAAATGATGGGAAAGAAAAGACGAAGAAAAAAGAATGCATAGACAAGAGACACTGAAAGAATTCAGAAAATGGATAAGACAAGCTACAATAAGATTGATTAATGTATTATATAGTCACTATGACAAAGAATGAATAATATGACAATGAACACATGTGCCTCCAATCTGCTTTGTCTTCCAGAGTGGTCCTTTACCAACTCGGGCATTTTGGAAACATGGATGTATTGAGGAGGTTGGTAGGAAACTGGAGAGTAGATGTCTCTGCTGGCCCAACTCTACCAGATAGTCTATTTTACCATCATCCAGTCTCAGAATCTGGAGAAGAAGCAGTCATTTTGGAGAAATTAATATGCAGGACTTGAGTGTGAAAGAAAGGTTTGGATGCAGCACTATAAGAAGAGGGATCTAGTGATCAGATGATAGGAAGAAGATGACAGAAATGTTTTACCTTTCATTAATGTGTTCTCACTTATTTACTTGATAGCTTGATAGCGCTATACTGACATGCAATTGTTGATTACAGAACTGATCCAACACTGATTTAAGCAAAGGAGGTATCTTCGATGAAGCTTGTATTGACATTTTTTCTGGTCCATATAAAAAGAGTACCTAAATTTAATTGCTTAGGTCTGATTCTTAATAAAATTGACAATGTATATAACTATATAAATGTAAATTTATATAAATATATTATTTTTTCATTTGCTGTAAATAGAGCAATCAAAAAAGAGGGAAATTGTTTCTGGAGGACACAACTAGGATTAATTTCTGAAACTGTTAGCAGCTTACTTTAAAGATGAACTTGCATTTGAGAAAAATCAATACAGAGCCAGAGGAAGTAGAAGAACACTAAGAATTACTGAATTACTCTATGACTAGTACTGTTTAAATGAGTTGTTTCATAACTGTGAATTGGATGTTCTTTTTCTAATCATTCCCAACACATGTCCTGTACTGGACAGTGTTAACCTTTCAGCTCAGAGAATATGACGTCTCAATTTCAAATGCCCTCTGAATTCCTAAATCTCTAATGTTTTATAGCTCTAATTACTTCTATCCAAGTTGACTGACTTTATGAATGGGGCCTACACGATTGGTTACAGCAGTGAAATTTGGCTCAGTGGAGCAGATCCTTGGCTCTCAGACTTCAGGGGCATGGTGACAGCTCTGCCAGTCAAGGGCCTGACTTGTAAAGTGCTCCTGGCTCAGTGCCCTGCAAAATGCTCTGTGCTTCCAACATTTTCTAAAGGTGCCAGCACCTGTGTTAGCCTGATACCTTGCACAATTTCTTAGCATCTCAAAAAACTGAGTCCTAAACTCATTTTGTTATTGTTGTTGTGGTGGTGGTGGTGGTTTTTTGGTTTTTTGGGTTTATTTTTTGGCTGATTTCCTCTGTCTCCTGAAAAGTCACACGAAAATTTGAAACAGTGCTGTTAAAGTTGCTGCTAAAGCTGGAGATGGGACATAACCAACCCCACCCCCTCCCCCATATTTAGTGATTCAGATAAAATGGAATGACATCCAAACCAACCCCAGGTTGTTTTCGTTTTTGCAGAACCAAAACCTGAGTGATGAGGTTTTTTGACATTTAAACCCAAACCACTCCAGTTTGTCCATTATAGACATGAGACTAAACTCAAACGCTTTTATCTGGGCTTTCTATCCCCTTGGGACTTGGGTGGTTTGGCTAAAAATGGAACCTGGATTTAAACCATCCCAATTTGGGTTGTGCAAATCACAACCTGACTAATGTAGTTCTTCAAAACCAAAACCATAACATGGCCTTCTTGTTCTATCCCTAATTAAATTAAATGTTTTGTGTCCAGAGCATAATAGAGACTGAAATGTACAGAAGAATGTTATCAGAATAACACAACCTTCTATTTTATTCATTCCCAAAGGGTCTGATCCTGAAATCACAAAGCCTTCTCTCTGTCCTTGTGGGCACTTGACGAGATACTTCTGCTTTGAAGAGGGCTGTTACTGCTTTCTTTGAAAACAGTGAGTTAACCTTCATCGAATTCCAGAGAAATGTACCCTTTCCCACTTGTGTTTTCTGGGTACTTTACTATTCCATGCATTTGCAGATCATGAAATCTCCTCTGTTTCAGGAGAGGCTTGCTGCCACGAGGAAGGGTCCAAGGACAGTGTTCTGCCACCTCTGGACTGCCTGCAGACTGCCTTGAAAAGGCCAGTAAATGGCAGGTAAGGAAAACCAGCCCACTGGCAATAGGATGTAAGGCAGTACCATGTACTCTGCCTCTCCAGTGTAATGTTTTAAGGGGTCTGCAAATAAATAGATGCCTGGAGACCACCATCAGCATTTACAAAGAGGTCTCCTGGAGATCTGGGAAGGGAGATAAGTGCTGCCAAGAGCTCTGCCGTGGCTCCTGAAGGAGGCAGAGTGTCCCAGCTCCCCCGTCCAGGACCCGTTGTTTTCCCAGTAGCTATGCTAACAGACCAAGAATCCTTTTTCCTAGGTCTGTGAGAGCGTGGCAGGTTAAACTTAAGAAAATGCTTCACTTTATTTATTCAGCTGGAACCCATTTTCTGATAATTTCTTACAGGTAAATTGTTACTCCTCTGTTAGTGTTTTGCTGTTGCTGACATTCTCTGCTGAATGTTTCTATTTTTTTTTTTCATCTTTGCATTCCAGTAGGTAATTTAGACGTAGTAATCACAAAAGAGAACATTTTAAGAGCAGCACATACAGATTAAAACCACCCTATCCTTTAAATATTGAAACCTGTGAACTTAACAGTAATAGTTTTCCTTGTCTCCTCCAAGTGCTAAGATTTGTTCTCTTTTCTGTACAGCTACAAGCTACTCTGAAGGAGAAACACTCACAGAACCGGAGCAAGCTGGACATTTAACCAGATCGCTGGCACAATTACAATTGCACCACAAGCAGCTTGGACTAATAAGTTGAATGAAACTCAAAGCCAAATGTCTTTTTTTGCCTTCAGGAATGACTTTTATCCAGTATATTCTCTTAAAAAGAAACAGGCTAAAAGCTAAAGACATAAATGCGATCCTGTAAGTTAAACAAGGAAACCTGTGCCAGCGGTGCCTCCTTACCCCTCCCGGGAGCCCCAGGGGAGGGGTGGTTGTGTGTTCATCATTTCTTTTCATCCAAAGTGCAGGGCAGGAGGGAAAGGGAGAGTTTTGTTTCATAAGAACAAGAGAGGGATCTTCCTTTCTCCTCTTCAAAGTCAAGAAGGAAACAGCAATTGAGATGGGAGTAAGGAAACGCAGGGAGGCCACGGCAGATGGTTGTACCTTCTCTTTGGCATCATGGGCTCCCTCCAGAGAATCCCACCAGCTAGTTATTAAAACCAGTAAAACTCCCTTCTCCTGCCTTATATTTTGCTGTTGACCCAGAGCATCTCCCTCCTAGTCTTCATTTGGTACCACCAGCATACATACTCTTCAGCAGTCACACCTGTTGGACAGTCTGCAGGGCTGGGGCAGAGCAGTAAATGTGCATGCCTTGTGTCTGGGGCTCTGTAATACTGCACATCTGGGTGGGTTTAAACAAAGCCAGGGGTGGGAAGTGCCAGTATAACAAATTGTATGAGCCTTAAGAGCTCAGTTGAGAACCTGTACATATGTTTTCAATGCTAATTCGAAGCAAACCTTTTCAGATTCATGCTCCAGTGTCTTTTTGCAATGTCTAGAAATGATGTAACTCCAATGCCTTTCATCCTTAGGACCATGCTGTTACTTGACCTATCCTGCCCAGACTCTTTAAACAAAACTGTTTGCAACTCAGACATTTTCCTGTCAGAGCAACTGTCCCTGTACAGCTTTTCGTCAGGCTACCACTGGACATTAGCTCTGGTGTGAAGCCAGAGCCAGACCGAGAAGTCTATGGAGGGAGAAGAGCTCAGAGCCCACAAGATCCCTCATATGGCCTTGGTATGTCTCCTCTGGAAGTGCTGGGCAGAGGCAGGGGTGAATGTCGTACTGCTTAAGCCCCCAAAAGGTCCCTGGGCTTAGATCCTGCTGAGCAGGGTAAAGAACTGAGCCCCAGCGACAGACTCAGAAGCATGCCTGGAAGGAAAAGTTGCTCCAGAGGTTTTTCTGCCTCCTGCTATCTCATGGGAATAAGTTGGGCAAATATTGAACCATGTAAAAATATTGCTGTTTCAAAACTTGTTACTCTGGGGCAAAGGGAATGTAAAAATACTGGGAGGTTTGTAGCTGAACTAAGTCTGTAGGTTTAGCATAATATTTTTTTCCCTCCCATGTCCTCCACTTTTAAACAAGATCAGGCAAAGCTCCAAAGGAGACCCTCTGAATCTGACTTCCCAGCTCAGCTCCAGGGTTGCCTCACAGCTCTCCTTCTGTCCCCCATAGGTATGACCAGAGAGAAACTGAAGGAAGCACCAGAAGATGAGGGAAATGAGGAAGAGCATGACTGTCCTGAGGGACATGGATGTGGCAGGTCAGAGAGAAAAAGTTTTAGAGTTTAGGTGTTGAGCTTTTTAATGAGAGAGATTAAAAAAATAAACTTAGAAAGAAAACGCTTGTGAGAAAATTCCCCTCTAAAGACAGTCATGGTGGAAATATTTTCAAGAAGCCCAGTCTTAAGGTCTGCTTACTACATTTGATTGAGTTGCACTACATAGCTCAGTTCTCAAAAGTTGTTAAAAGCTTTCCTTCTGAGAAGGGCTATCCTCCCTCCTATTCATCTGCCATGAAAAACAGGTTTCCCACCATATGAAGCAGAACCTTTGAGGCAGAACTGGCTTGAACTATAAAGTTAATAGCATGTCCATAAATAAGTGAATTATCCTTAGACATTTTGGTGGATCTCTTAAAATATTTACTTTTTAGGGGCAAGTTGGGTAATGGGTTTTCCTCAAACCCTAAAGTTTTAGTGGGCAACAAAGAATGCAGAGTGGAAGCTGCTTACCAGATGTTCCACAGCCTGGAGAGATAAAAGGAGATTGTTTTTACAAGTATAAATAGTGGCATAGTAGCCTGGACTGTGTAAAGTATGTATTTTTATTAAGTCATTATGCAGTTGGACAAATAATTTTCCATATTTCCCAGTCATAACCTGCCTTATCCATGTTGAATATTTTGCCAGTTCTGACTGCTTCTTTTTCAGTTTACAATGCTGGCAAACTTGTTAGGGTTTGGTTGTTGTTTTTTTTCTCTTTTTTAATTAAAAAAACCCTCCTCATTTTTATTGCTTTAATCATTTAAAATTACATAATCTTTTGAAACTTTAGATAAACTTAATAAAGCTAATCTCATTAATAGAGTGCAAAATATCTTAACACTCTAAAGTGATTAAAACAACTTGGGGAAATCGCTTACTGCAGAAGACATAACCAAAGGCAACAGAGAGTTCAGATCTGGACTCCTATAAATGAACTTGCCTTGGTTAGCAGTGCTGCTCTAATTTATTAGATGTTGTAGACCTGGTCCTTAATTTACAAGGGTCAGGCAATCAGAATAAATTAGGTGAAAGTCTTTTAAGCAGCAAACAGCAAGAAGGTAAAGGTTTATTTTCCCAGAGGATTGACCACATTTTTAATTTTTCCTACAATGTTCATGAAGTGAAAAATCTTGAAGTCTTGTCTCTGTTTTCACATCATAGTAAGTAAAGAAACCTGAGGAAGAAGAAATGTGCTGTCATCAAAAGCACATGGGAGCTCCCCATGTATTCCTATCTCAAACAGGATTCCCCAGAAGTTTGTTATCTTTTGGAGTCTGTGGGATTAGTCTGGCTGTGTGTGCTTCTCTGTGTGCATTTAGTCTTTTGAAGAAAAAAACAAAGAGAAAAGGAATAAGCAAAAGATCTGTTTTTCTCTCACCACTTACCCCAGGAATTTTTTATTTTTTTTTTTTTAAAGCCTTATATTGTCAGGTTGCACAAATTTCTCTCTACTCAAACAGGTTTTGTCCTACAGATGCTTTTCAGAGTCCCAGGTGAATGTGGAAATCATTGCCTTTGTCCTGCAGAGGAGGATGACAGGAGCCCAAGCAGACAGATTAGTGATAAGATTTTGCAGTAAGTCATCTTTTACAATACACAGAAGATACTTGCTTTTATCAGGCACTGGACTGAGGTGACACAGACCATAGACAGACCAACGAGCCTGGCATAACTGACTCGCCTGTGCTTCTGCTGCAAAATGCAGGTTATTTCCAGAACTAAAGCTGAATAAAGCAGTATGATGCTGAAGCACTTCTAATTTTTTTTTTTTTACTATTCTGGATGTGATCATACCTCATGAAGCCCTAGAAAACTGGTGGTAAAGTCTTCTTCCAAAGGATTTCTGATCTCATGCTGAGAATTTTGTAGCTTTGAAAAGGCCTAGATTTGAGAATTGACCAAAACAGAACTGAAATGATAACTGTCAAAGAGTAGTCTGTTGCTGGTGCTATGAATTAAAGCAATGTTATATGTAGTATATCCTTGTAGTCTTTATGGTATCTGATTGATAGAAATTGCCAAAATGCTTTGATCCTGAAAATACTTATCCTGATTTTAACATTGTGCGACCATGCTGCTTGGTTTGGGCGAGAACATTTGACTCTCAATTAAAATTTATAGTAAAAATTAAGATAAAATAATCCAGCAAAGTGCTAGATTAGACCACCTTAAGTGCACCATCAAATGTAAACCCCATTCATTTGAAACTTAAAGCTCTGTTTCCTGAACCTGAACCTGTGGGATTATACTCTGCAGTTCTGACTACATTTGGTCTGTGAGATTTAAAGCAATTCTGTGTTTTCTTTCTTTTCCTTTTTAATCTAAATGAGAAATAAAGCCAGGGAAATAAATGGAGCATTATTTTTGGCTTTGGTTCAGCTTCAGACCCAGACCCTGAACCCCAGCTGAAATGTGCCATGCATCTTAAATGCTGCTTTCTTGAACAGCCTTTGGTTGGACTCTGCTGCATTTCACGTGGATCAATGCAGTTACTGCCTCTGAATTCAACAAAAAATGGAGTTTTAGAAATCCAAAGCTATCTCAGTTATTGAAACCTGCATAAAAAAATATCACAGTATATTACTTGTGAATATAATCTATATAATTTTGAGATCCTGCTAAAAATGAATGGCCAAAGCATAAGGTGAGTAAAGGAATCCTTCCTTTCTCCCAACCAATTAAAGAATTAACTTAAAGGTTTTAGAGAGAACCAAAAAAAGTAAAGGTACAGCAGAAAAAAACTGGATTTCCTCCCATGAAAGCATGAAAATAGGAGGAGAGATTTCATTCAGGAGAAAAAATAACCAACAAAAGTTTCTTATTGAAATGTAAATCCACTTGTATTTTCCACAGATGTTTAAATGGGAGCCAGAGAAACTTTAACAAGCAGTGAATGATAAAAATAAAAATATTAGAGACATCCTAAAATAACACCCAGACTTGTATCAGTGTTATATTTCAGCAGTGGAAAAAAAGAAAGTCTGAGCAACAAAAGGAATTTAATTTACAATTTGAGAGATCTGTAAATAGCATTAGGAAAAATACATCTGCTTTGAAATTGCATATTAAATGACCCATGGGTGAGGCAATTTTTGGCATATGATTCAGCTGAAGTATCACGTTTTAGAAGCTTTGTATTTTTCAGTCTTTATTTTCCCTAGAGAAGGGCGTCATCAGCTCTCACATTGGTCACAGTGTCACACGTACTGCAGTAAGTCCCACTGCAGCAGTAGCTGGTCTGTGGAGCAAGGCACTTCATTACTTTTATTGAATACTCCTGTGAAATAAGCCTTTTAACTTTGTTTCACTTCAGAAACTGCTGTGAAAGATGGATCGTTTTCTGCGTTAGAAAGTGAGTGAGGAAAAGTTGAGCCGTGCAGAACAATTCTCTTTAGTAACTGAGCAACACTCAATCCATTTGAGTTTAGCAGTCTGATCTCATGTGCATGCCCTCCTGCCAAAAGTGCTTAGCAAGATGGTGTTTGGGTATAAATCTAGCCTGAAGCTTTGTGGCAGAGGTGTCTGGAAGCTCCTGAATGACCACAGGGGATATCAAAACTCCAGCAGTGAGATCCTCCTCCAGGAGGGTAGGATTCAGATAATATTTTATTTAACACAGTGACTCCATGTCCTGCTCCTCTAGTGCGTACATAATTGATCTGTGAGACTTCAGTTACTGAAACACTGATGTGTTGCTTTTCATAGTGAGTGCCTCCTTCACTGAACTCTACTGAAAGTCTTCCCAGCAGTTAAAATTTCCAGTGTTTTCTATTGTTTAAGTGCCTCAAAGGGCCCAGCCCCATCTGGAAACATGGAGGCATGGTATTTGCTGCACAGGAATTTTGTAGGAAATTCTATACATTGTAAGAAATATAACCTACGATATTAAACGTAGGTGGAATTCAGGCTTTGTGTACTTAAGCTATTGTTATGAATGGTGGTTCAGTGCCACAGCATCTCGGGGTTATTCAGCTGCTCTGTACACACAGATGAAGATGTTGTCTGACCAAGCCAGCACCAAGAGGGCAGCCAGAGCAGCTGTCCAGGCTCCCCAGTGCTGTCTGCTGCTATGGACCTCAGGTGCTGCTGAAACTGGCCTCCTTTGTGTAAACACCAAAGGGTGAATTCAATCACCATGTCTCCTGCTAGAGTGAGGTAACCAGACATCTCAGACTCCCTGCTTGGCCAGAAGACCTGCGATTTTTAATAGCCATTAAAAATATATTTATTTTTTGCTGTTCTTGGCTGATCTTCTCCTTTCATGCTGATTAACAATGCTCTGATCTTTTACTGCTGCCTTTTAGTAACATAACAGCCTTCCAAGATGGAAGAAGGCCATGCTATTCCTCTAACTAGTGTTTATATACCCTGCAATAATTTTTCTTCCACGGTTGCTGCTCTTGCTAGTTTTTTAAACATCCTAATCCACACATTTCATTTCAAATGTAGGGGCACTTCTCTTAATTTTCCACAAGGCCTTTTATTTGTTTAATTTAGAATTTTGAGCATTGCTTCTTTGCCTGCAATCCTTGCAGACATTTAAATTACCATCTGCAATTTTATAACATTGATAATAATTTCTCCTTTTGTTCTAAATGGAATATTCTATGGTAGATATTCTTTTGATTAATCTGATGTTCTTTTCTGTTAACAAGGGACAGCATAGCTCAGGGAGTAGGCAATGGGATATGAAAATGTTTGCCACTATCTTGTTGCTCCATCTCTAGGCTGAGGAAGTTATCAAAATGGTTTTGTATGAGAGGGGTTTCTCTCTCTTTTCTTTTTCTTTTTCTTTTTTTTTTTTTTTTGCATTTGATTACTCTAATTTGATCCTCAAGAAGTGATTTTAATATCTGTTAAGAGTGTGACGTTGCTTATGAAAATGAACAGATTGTTTCTTAATTCTACAATAAAAATAAGTGTGTGTAGTGTAGTGATGTTATTAAAGGAGAAAATCTGCATGTGCAATATTTCCCTTCCCTGTATTCTATTTGTTTATAGCATAACAAAACAATTTACAGCTAAAACAAATGTATGTGGCAAGCAGACTGTTTCAAATGAAACCAAATTTGTTCTTCCAAGTGGCACACTGTGAGACCCACGGAAGACTTAAGTAGCAAACACATATAAATGAATCCCTTCAATGTGCTTTTTTTTTTAATAAAAAACCCTACATGGATGGAAACTTTTAAAAATGAACTATAATCACAGAAGTGCTTCAGCTTTTGCAGGTGGGCAGAGGAAATTCTATTTCAGTGTATAAATCACTTAAAAATATTTTGGCTTGCAAATCTTCTAAACTCTGCTCCGTGCAGTATCAAAGGATTATGAGTGTTATGCAAAGAGAGTGTGGATTATGGGTATTAAATAGGAAAACTACCAGGGGACACATGGCACAAACATGAAGAAGACCATGTGGATAAAAGGATTTATGGAGTTAGAAGATTCTTAGTCTCTCCTTCATGAATCGATGCCTTCATAAAAGAAAAAAAAAAGCAAGAAATATTTCTCTCCAAAATAGGTTGTTGGTTATTGCTGCGCTCAGTGTTCTACCTCACACTATCTTGGTTCAGCTTTGGATCAGTGGCTTTCAGTCCAATTAAGATTTACTGCAGCTCTGCTGCTTTTGTTTTTACATGAAAGAAGAAGTTATCTTAATACTTCTATTAACTTACTGTGTAATGACAAGGTCACAGTGCTGGGGAATATGGATGCTAGTGGGAGAAAGAGGCAGAGAGCAGTATTATCTCTAGGAAAACACTTTAGAAAAGATCTTTGCAGTAGTTTTGAGTTAGCCTGATTGGCAATGACACTAGCTATGTTTGGAGTCATTTGGGGTACTTATCTGAAGCTAGCAAGTGATTGCTTCTGAAGGCTCAGGGAAGTTCTATTTTAAGGTTAACACTGAGTCACAGCTAAAATGTGTATTCTGTTTTGTCTAATATGCTTGCTTCATGCTTATGGAGCCTTTGCAGGGGCTACAGCCTTGCTGGGCTGAATATTGCACATGCCCAAAGAAAGTACTCTAAAGGGTCAAAACAGACCCCATGGAGCATGGGAAAAGGGAAATGTCTCTGTTTTACACAGAGGGACTTGAGGCCCAGGTTCTTCAAAATGCTTCTTGCTTTATGTATCTAAATCTGACTGAAATCAGTGTGAGCCAAACACCCAACTGACTTGAGCATCTGAGATGTCAGTGCTGGGGCTGGCCTGAGGTGGCACTGCTCAGCGTGGTGGAGGTGAGCAGGGGAGATCTGGTGGGGATGCAGGGTGGCTTGGCTTCTGGAGCAGCATCTCTGAGCTCACAGGAATGCCTCTCCACAGACTGATCAGTCAGTCACAACCCTATCCATGCTCACTTATGCACAATCTTTACCCTTTTCCTGTAGCCTTCTGGTCTTTGCATTTGGTGTTGGTTTTTTGTTGGTTTTTTTTTCCAATTTTTAACGTGGTGTTCATGAAAGCAGCAGGATCATCTGTCTATTGACCTGTATTGCACCTTCCTAATGACTGGTACTTGGGCATTTAGGAAGCCTGGAGCTGAGCAAAGCCATCTGATCATCAGTCATTATTCACTGGCACTGTTCTGTGTCCTTCCTAAGTTCTTTCAGAAAATACTGCATATGCTGGTCTTTTGTGTAACTGCAGTTGTGTTCTTGGGATGTTTGGTTTTTTTTGTTTTTTTTTGTTTTTTTTTGTTTTTTTTTTAATATTATATACTTCAACCCACACTGTGTCTAATGCAGGCACGTGTGTACAATGACATGTTTCAAACCAGCTGGGTGTCATGGCACAGAGGCAGTGAAAAGGCAGAGGTCTGTTTCCAATTGGAACAGTCAGTCAGCTCCACTGGCATCACTGGAGCTCACAGAAGCACTTCTCAGATGTTTCCCGTGCCCGATTCAGAAGGTCATTAGTGCCATTAGTCAAAGCCCAGATTAACTGTCAAAATCAAGCTAAGTGAGGACTTGAATGACCCCTGCACAAGAAAACTTTTTGTCTGTGGGAATGAGTTTTAGCCATGGTGAATAAATCTCACAGGATCAAGCCTGTTGATAGTGAAAAGTAAATAAGATGCTAGCAATTCACTTTAATCACACCAGACAGTTATTGGTAACAGAATAGGAGGAAAAAAGGGACAAGTTATACTGAGTATCTTCCTTTAAAAAGAAAATTAAAAGAAAAATTATTTCCATTTGCTTGAGCTGCTCTTTTCCTATCCCGCTGTCTTCATCTGTCAGCTGCCAAGGGGGGAATGATGTGATTCATAGACTTTTTAATTGAAATTTTACACAGCCAAATCATAGGGCTGCTGCTCCCTTGGAAGTCAATGGCAAAATTCCCACTGGCTTGTACAGAAAAAGCTTGGTCTAACAATGGGTAGAGAAGAGTATAGCATCAACCTGGGTGATCCAGACAAGGGGTCGCTTACATTTGTGGAACCATGCCCTGGTTCATGTCCCCTGGTATGTCACTGGTTCTTGCATAGCTGCAGATCTTGTGGTTTCATCTGTCTCTTTTCAGAGCCTGTACTTCTGCCCAAGTGATTTTATAGTTAAGCTCTGCTGTTTAACCTAAGTTTGTCATCTCAGTGTGTTAGGCTGTTCCAGCATGTCCTGTCCCTTTTGAAACAAGGACTATTTCCGTTTTGTTAATTCTGTGTTGAGTAAGACCTCTTAAAACATCTGGTTTGAAGGTTTTCTTTATTATCTTTAAAGATTACACCACTGTAACTCTACTTCTGACCATCTTCCTTCAAATCTTCTGTGATTTACCTACTCATGTATGAATATCCATCACCTTTCCTTACCCTAAATGCAACTCTGTGTCGGGTGTTGGATGTACAACTGCAGGATCCAAGTTTGCAGTGCCAGATCCTAGGTGGTGCTGAGAGGCTTGGTTTGCTCCAGCAAAGCACTTAAGAATTGCTCAAAAACAAAGCAAGTGAGTAATCCCAGAAGCAGAAGACATGGTTTATTGCTGAGTGGAATTCAATGGACTTGTCAGCCTCCAGCTAATAAATGGGAATGGTTGCAGAGTAGCTGGCCATACCAGGGCTGTCAGACATACAAAGCCCAGGGAGACCAGGTCTGTCAAGCAGCACCTTCACAACATTGACAGAAGGAGGACATTTTTGAAAGGAGGATATGCTTTAGTTAGATGTGCATTCAAAATCTACAGCCAGAGCTAATTATTTTGTCTCATTCTGAATATTATTCAGATGCTTGGCTGATCAGTCAGCCTGCTGGACTACTATCAGTGATCTGTGGGCAGTATAAATGGGTTATCAGCTCTTGTATCACTCAGGAAAGATGCGGGATTGATTAGTGCCACAGACAGGCTCTCTAATGCAGTCATTCTCAATTTCTTCCGGACTGTGACCCCAACTCACAAAAAGAGGGGACTTTCAGGATTCCTCTTCTCTGATTCCAATAAAAGAAGGGTGTTTCTTGCACATGTGTATATATCCCTGCAGACTCATCACATCCAGAAGACTGATTTTACTATTATTTGCTTGTTGAATGGATTAAGCTTCTGCAGCACTGCAAACATCATCTCTTTCACATCCACTTACAGTGAAGTCCTCCATGGCTTTGTAAGCCAGTGATCCGTAGATCTGCCTTGCTGCATGTTTTTGCACCTCCCAATATGAAAGTGGCCTCTTCAGCTACTCATTTTCTTCTTGGCTACTCTAAATCTGCTTTTCTGTTTAGAAGAGATATGTCATCCTTGCCAATTTGGGGCAAGGGGAGAGAGATGGTTCATATATTTAAAAAAAAAGTTCTTGCAATGTTTATGTGAATAGGTTGCCTGATCAGAAAACGAATGTAAAATTAATTTGATTTTCATGAACTGCCAGCTGCACACTCCAATTTTACATGATAAGAGATCTTTGCAGTGTGGACAGTTACAATTCCTACAAAATTTAGCGCTATTGATCAGTTCCAGTGAAAACAACCAAGTTAGTTCTACCAAATCCTCCCCACACGTGCTTCTGGTGAGCTGGGCAGCAGTGTGCTGTTGAAGAGCACTGCACCAAACATCAAATGTATAAATGTAAAGGCATTGCAGAGCAACAGATTTTCTCAGCTATAAGAGGAAATGGCAAAAAAATTACTATTATCTTCTAGATCAAAGGTTCATTATAAGTCATCCACGTGTTCTTTTTTCCTCAACTTTTGCTCACTTTATAGGTGTAATTTAGGCTATTTTGGTCAGAGACTTTGCCATGCCATTTATTATGGTCTGCTTCCTCTTCCCACAGTTTCCACGCTTGAATCGATTTTCCTGTAAGAAAGGTCATTTTTCCCATTTGTGCGATAGAAACAGAGACTGCAGACATATGGGAACAAAGTGGATCAGGGTCAGCTAGTCTGAAGGGGGAGAGTTGGCACACGAGGGGTTTTACTCTTCCGTGTTCCTCCTCTCAGGACTTTTGGGACTGAGATTTTTAAAGAGTAGTGGGGAGCATCACGTAACATCATATAGAGCTTGGCTACCCCCGCTCTGTAAGAGGGGACATACCTCAGGACACTTGTTCTTGCTGACCATTGCCAGGGGCATACTTCTTTCTCCTCACTTCCTGCGTCCCATGGAGTAGCTTTGGGTAGACTCCTAGGTGTACCTTTGTTGTGTAGGAGCAAAGTGCATGGCAGCAAGCTAAAATTTCGAAACATTCCTTTCATGACCTGCCCCTTCCCAAATTTCATTGTGGCATCAGTAGTGCTACATTTGTGACGGCAGAACACAAGGCACTTGTCCCAGTTTGAGACAGTCACCCCAAGGCAGCACTTTATATTGGTTGTGAAATTACATAGATTTGCTCTAGGTGGTGTTGAAATTTCATGTTTTGGTTAGGTACTAACTCACACAAGTAAAATAAGACAGCTGTTGATCTCTTTTAACCAGGTACACTCTCTCTGAAGTACTTCTCTGAGCACCTGCTCCACATGAAGTAAATAAATCACAAGGGAGAGGAGAATGATATTATTCTTTTACTAAAATCCTAAACCCGTTTCTAATGAGCCAGACATTAAATATACATTTATCTTGCTATGCTGAATAGTGCAAGATTTTTCTCTGGTCTGCTTAAAGTTATCAATGGATTTATAGCTGACAGTGGCAAACCACTGTATCGGATCAAATGACAAGCAAAAATGGAGTTTTGACTGGAAAATTTCACAATGATTTTCTTTCCCCTCCTTCATCCAAGTTTTCAAACGATGCTATGCAATTGACATTTCCCAGTTGACTAGACAATAAATAACCTGTTCAGCTGAGGTAAGTCTGATGCAAGGGAAAAGAGAGCTGTGAGAAAAGATGCCTCTTGTGTTTATTCTAAAATGATGCTCCAAGAAGTTAAACAAACTTAGAAATTCAGATCTCACCAACATCTGGTTTGTTCCAACAGAAACCAAAAGCTTATAGCAGTCTGGCTGGATCATTATTCTGTGACTGTGTGCCTGTGTGCCTTAACTTCTCCTGACATCACCTCAGAGAGTACTGGACTGGAAGCTGCTCAAGAAACTGGAAGTTTCTTCAAATACACACGCCAACATTAGGTGTATTATTCATCTGCTAAGGCTCCACCTACCATTTAGTGTCAGTTGTGTGAACAATACAACCTCTTATGGTCAGTCAGGTCACCTAATTTAGGCACCCGCATCTTCCATTAAGAAAATAGCAGACCTTTGAGAAATACTGGGTACTAGTCTGTACTCAACCAGCTCGTCTGCATAACTTTCTTCTGAGGACAGGTACCTTATGGGAGATGGGAGCACAGAGATGCTCCTTTCAGTGCTCTCACAGGCAGTGGGATGCCTTCAATGCTGGGTCCACCCCACTGGACAAGGACCAAATTTTTATTTTCATTTCACAGAAGTAACTGAGCTGCAAGGCCATACTGTATCCCGCTTGAGATCCAGTATGGCCATGAGAGTCTCTCTTCTGTTGAAGGTGAACCACAGGTAACAGCAGCAAGAGATGTGTGACTTCAGCTGAGTAGTTACTTGACTGTGAAGGGGGGTTAGACCCTACTTCTTGGGAGGGTATGAATTTCCCTTCAGTTTGTCTCTGGAATAGTTGTGGGTTAAAGAATCTGCAGAACAGACCTGCGAGAATGGGCTAGGTCTTTGTACCCTCTGCCTCCAAGAGGAGTGCCCTAACCACTTGCTTGCAATGATATTCCTTGTTTCCTTTTCTCTGTCTGTGTCTGCAGCTCTTGCACACCCAGCTGCACTGTGGCTCGTTTCAAGAGGGACAAGGAGGAATGCTCCTCTTCTCCAGCATACCCTGTGATCTGGTGGTTAGAGATCTTTTCAGAGAGTGAGTGGGCTTAATCCCTCTTAGGCTGATCAGTCCCTTTTGCTTTTTGCTTTACCCCTTTGCTGTCCAGAAGCAGATACCAACACTGCTTCTGCTTGTCTTTATTTCTTCGTGCTTCTCCTAAAGACTTGTGCAGTGTTCAGGTGCAGTACTCATGCACTGAAATGATCTTGAGTTTTGTATGCCTACCACTACAGAGCATGGCCTTTAGGACACAGAGGGAATAGAGACAGAAATACCCAAAAAACATTTAAAACGGTATTAATGAATCTCAGTTAAATAGTGGAAAGAGGATTGGATTAGCACTTGTGGAAACCTGCTTGTGCCTGCAGGTAAGATTTGAAGAACAGGTTGCCACCTTGATCATCTGCAGAATTTAATAGACAATGCTGCTCAGGATGTCATCCTGAAGTGCTCCCAAGTCCTTGGGAGCAGCTGTCACTGTTTTAGTCCCTCAGGAACCCACACAAGTTCTTTTTGGTTTAAAAAGAGGCAGCACATACTTTGGAGACCTATTTCTGCATGCCAGCACCTTCACATGACCACAATATGAGGTTTCTTATTTCCACTACTTCGATTACATTTCTCTTTGTTTGAATACTGGCAGGACTTTTGTTCACAAACTTCTTGTTTTTCTTTCCTTGGAAATAAAAATTACAAGTGACCTGTGAATCTTCTGGGTCCTTATATCAACAAAAAATGGCTAAATCTGATCCTAAATCCATGATGTGTAGTATGCTTCTAAAGTTCCTGTGTAACTAGTCAGTTAAAAGAAGTTGATGCACAATCTGAAAGTTTTTAACATCTTCTGTCTCAATGTTTGCAAAGTTAATACTACAGCTTAGCCAAATAAAATCATCTTCTTATGTTACAATGTGTTTTAATTTCTTTATATCTTTGCAGAAATGTTTATAGAATAATGAGCTGAGAGTGTCCTGATTAAATTAAACATCTTTGTACCCAGATATCCTTTACAGCTAACAACATTTCAAAGCTGCTTTCAGTTTTTCCCTCCTTCCAATGTGAAGTATTCTTATGATGCAATGATCTGCTGGTAGCTGGAGAGACACATGTGGATGTGCTTCTATGTCCCTGTGTCTTTTTTCCTCTTTTATTTTTTCTTTTTATCACTGTATTATTTCTCCTCCTTGTTGCCAGTTGCTTTACTTCTCGATTTTGTCTGCACTACTTTTCTAAAGATAGACAGAACTGTAGGATCACAGGGTAATTTGGGTTGGAAGTGACCTATAAAGGTCATCTAGTTCCAGCCCCACTGCCATGGGCAGGGACACCTTCCCCTAGACCAAGTTGTTCAAATGGCTGTCTAACCTGTTCTTGAATGTTTCGAAGGATGGGGCATCTATCACCACTCTAGACAACCTGTTCCAGTGTTGTACCACCCTCACTGTAAAAAAATTCACCCTTATATCCAGTCTAAATTGACTCTTTTTCAGTTTAAACCCACGACCCCTTGCCTTACTGCTACTCCTGCAATGCAATATTGCGTTGTTGTACAGAGAGGAAAATGTGATGGACTTGTTAACTTGTAAACTCTAGCAATTTGGCTTCTAATATCAAAAAGATGTGATCAGTAAAAGCAAAACAGAACTTTTCAAAGCTTTTGAAACCTCTTTGAAGAGCCTCAAAGTAAGCTGATGGAAAGCAGGAAACATCCATTTCCTATCATACAATTCTTACAGTTTCTTACAATTTCCAAAACATATATAATTATGGTCAATTCTGTTTAAATTATGCTCTGCAAAAAAATATTTAAATAGTAGAAGATTCCACTGCATTCGGAAGAGCTTATAGCTGCATGAGAGAGGATGCTGTGTCTAGTTGCCTAGAAATGTGGTCAAAGTCCACATTGACCTTGCTAAAAGGATAAGAAATCCCTGCTAGGTGGTATTTGCATACATCTGGTCAGGGACTTATTTACTGAGGAAGCTAGAGCAGTAAAGAAGTAGGGGAGTAACAGTGGCTAAGCTAAAATATTTTGGATGGTGAACACAGATAACCAGCCTCCCTGGAACATCTGTGATATAAGGAAGGGCCCATTTCACATCACTAGAAAAATCCACAGGATTTTTCCCTTTCCTGTCCTTCAAAATATTTTTAAGAAATGTGAATGGAAAACCATGTTTTTCAAATGTTTCTGGTTTTTATTTCTTCATGAAATGTTTTGCCATTTCTCCACCCATTCTCTTCTGAAGGAACAGGAATTTCTGAACCCTTCTCTCCTGTTAGCATTAACAGGGTAAAAAGCCCAGGTGGTAGCATTTTCATTAGTAGGCTTACATCAAATAGATGATTGAAATAGTCTTTTTCTGGCTATATTTAAAATAAAGAAACGTAGAAATTATTACTTCAGCTGTTTTCAGACCTACCTATTAAGTAGATGTGGCAGAGCAGTAGAGAGAAGATTCCCAGTTGGACACAAAAAATATGACAGTGATTATGTGGATGATTATGATTAAATTTATTGCTAATATAATATTTAAATACATATTGTCAATGCAGTACATAATATAAGCAGGTCTAAAGGGTTATAATACAAGCAGGTTCAGCTAGAGGTGTATAGGTGTACAGCTTTCAGCCTTACAGAGTGCACAGTTGCAAAGCAACAAAGCACCTATGGAGCTACTTCAGGATTTTACCCCTGTATATGACCTTAGCACTTTTGCCCATCCAAAAGTGAGTGTTCCCAGTCTGGGCTGGATGCACCCTGCAGGTGTCTCTGGGAACACTGCGGGGTGTGCAAGTGTGAACCCACCCAGAAGCTGCCTGCAGTCTTGTGAGACCAGTTGGCCCAGTTGGCCCAGCCTCCAGCAGCATTTTATACCCATTTTGCAGGCCAAGTCAATCACAGTCATCACAGCTCCCCAGCTCTGGAGTGCATTCATTATGTGAGCGTCCAGACAGTTCTTCCTGCAATTCCCACCTGGTGGTCTTATGTTAGGACAAATCTCATTGTCCAGCAGGGAAAATTGAAAGGGAGAAGGGGTGTGTGTGTGTGTGTATGTGTGCTGAGGATGCATGTGAAGACTCACTATCCTTTGTTGTGGCCACAGCAGAGCATAAGGAATAAACCAGTTACAAAAGAGACTGGTAATAAAATAAGAGACTGGTAATAGATAAGGACAAACCACTTACCTGAGTCCCAGCAATAGGTTCCTGTAGAACAGTTACATTTTCAAAGATAAATACAAATCTTTCTTTCCTTCTGACAGGGCCTGAGATTTCCAGTCTCAAGAGTCCAAAGCCTTGGACTTTACTGGGGCTTCAAATTTTCACCTGTTTACATATAAACTATATCTGAGTGAAGGAAAGTGGCTGGGGGTGGATGAGATTTGAGGCATAGGAATATTTTAAATGTTCCTTGTTCTCTCCAGGCAGAGATGAGCATGCTGAGGAAACCCATGTTAGCTGTTTGTTGACTCTGTGCTCTTCTATTCCCAGGCTTATGCAGCGTTTGGAAACGTGTAATTTATACACTACACAGGTTGTACCTCTGGTAGTCCAGGTCTGGCCAGTGACAGTCAGAGATTATGATGACTGATGGCATTTGATGACTCTGGGATGTTTGGGTGAAATTATTTGCTCTTAGTCTAAATAAGTCTCTCACAGCAGGGTCTTTGGGAGAGCAAGGGAGTGGGAGATGAGCTGTATTTTGTGGTACTGCTCAGCCTGCTGTATGTGAGGTATTTTGGTGGGGTTTTGCCTGAGGAACATCAGTGCCATTCCTGCCACACTGGTGCAGAGAGGCTCTTGGATATATCAGGCTTTTGTTCAGTTACCTTTAAGTTCTTGGATAAAACTCATTGATTTTGGCTAATAACATACTTAAGCAGAGGCTGGCTTTTTGTGCTGGATTGGATTGGTGCTATAAGGAGCACTAAGGGATTTTTATTCCTTCTCTTCCTCCTTTTTTAAAGTGGTCAATATTTTATTTTAAAATAAAAAATAGAGCACAAAGGAAGCAATGGTGAGAGGAAAGAGGAAACTGGTCCCAGTGCTAAAACCTTGGTTTGAGTTGTGGATATAATGACGAGATGCATTGCCTTCCCTAGCTCTGTAGATTAATGATTGATTTACCAGAAAATGTGCTGTTATTACAAATGTGGGGCCTAATTTGGATTTTGTTGCTTGGGAGTTGCCTGGGTGGGGAAGGAAATTGGGATCCAGCCTTTATTTTTACTCCTTTTCTTAGCCTTGGGAATGTTCAAAAAACATCTGTCTAGCTCCTTCTGCACAGTCTGCTCATCATTGCCATTTGCTGAAGCAGACCAAACACTCTTGGCACAGGGGAGCCCAGACTGCACACTTACTCTGCCCTGTCAGGCAGTAGCTACATTTTAGAAGGAAACCGCAGTACAAAAGTGGGATCTCAGGTTCCATGCAGTGTATGCAAAGCAGTTTCATTTAAAATGTCACGTTTACCTTGGCAGAGCCACTCTTTAGTAGGGATTAAGGCTGCAAAAACCACTGAATCATACTCTCTGTTTCTATATGTGTGCCAGGTCACAAACATAAATTGTAATGTTGGCCCTCATCCGTCATCACATAACGCTCTGGCATACTTTTTCATTCCCTGAATATGAGTGGAATGAGAAGGTTACTTGGAAAGTCATCTGTCTGAGAAGCTGTCCTGTTATAATTAGCGGGCAATCTTGAATTTCATCTCTGGAAGATTATGAAGTGAAGAGGCGGGGGAGATGGATGTATATGGTAGGTTACCATGGCCTCTGGTAAGCCAATCTGACCATGACTTGAAGGGCTGAAGGAAAAAAGTTGGGGAAATCAGATAATGCTATTTTTTTAAACAAAAAGGTGTACAGATGACCTCAAACAGCCAAATCTGGATCTAGATATAAGTTTAAATTTCAAGCAATTCTAAACTTCAGGGATAATTAGAGGTGGGAGTTTGGTTTGGCTCATATCTGGTACCAAAGATTCACTTTTCTGTCTAAAGGCTTCTTAGACATCAGAGTGAATGAAAGGCAGCTCAAGGTGGAGCCATAGAATAAGGGAAAATAGCAGGCAACTGGATGTCAATTAATCACATAAAGTTAGCAGTGATGACCTTGCAAGTTATCTGCAGTTATCTCCTTCCTCTTCACATCTGTACTACAAGCTAAGGGCTGTTGTCTTTAGCCCTGTTTCTATCACAACACCTGCAAGTTTTGTACAGTCTGATTTGGCCATATTTTTCAGAGACCTGCAACAGCCAACCTAAACCACTTTGGTGCTGTAGTAAGGAAAGAAGGACCTTTTTTCATACACTTGTTTCTTTCAAATATATAGAGGACATTATCCTTTCAACAGCTTTCAGACAGACTGCTTAAAGAAATATTGTACTTCAAGCTTTTGTGATAAATATGTTCTCTCTCTCTCTTTCCCTAGTCAGGAAATGTGTTACCATTTTTCCACTGGCTGTAGTGTGGGATATTAGATGCTCTGAGAGGAAAATAAATGCTTAAGGCTTCCTTCCTCTGGCACTTCATTAATGCCAAGAAGGAGGCTGGGTAATGTTGCTTTAATTAACAAACTTTTGTTAAAAGAAGTGGTTGGAGCTACCTGATTGTAAAACAAACATACCAGTAAAAGAAGCATAAAAATTACCTCCTAGAACAGAACATAGCAAGAGCAATGCTTATAATATATTTGGCTATATGTGTCATGCTTCACAATTTTATTCTTGACTCCTGCTGGGGACTGACTTAGGCCTTGACACAAGGATTGTGTTTCCTGTATGAACTGCTTTTACTTCTTGCTGACTTGACATCACTAAGATTTTTTGCCTCCTCTCTAAACCTCTGTGCTGTGTGGACTTTTGTTGGACAGATTTATTTAGATATTTTTTGTGAGTCTACAAATTCCAATACTTTTTAT
Source organism: Pachycephala philippinensis (assembly GCA_013397055.1). Classification (NCBI taxonomy): domain Eukaryota; kingdom Metazoa; phylum Chordata; class Aves; order Passeriformes; genus Pachycephala; species Pachycephala philippinensis. The sequence continues at coordinate 1,896,698 of VWZT01008132.1, forward strand.
GGTGCTCTTAATTTTTCATTCCTTGCCCAGTTCTACCTGAACTGCTTTCTTTTTGTGTTTGCTATCAGTCTTTGCTTATATGAGGTAATGCTGAATATCACAGTGTTTGGTCACTGACAGGGGAGTAGCAGTCTGTGTGAATATTATGTTTCATCTTGGATAATACCCACAGAATTTCACAGGTGTCTGGTGATGTGTAGATGAGCACGACTTGGCTGCATGGCAGGAATTTCTTTACCCATTGCCGTGGGGGATATTGTCAGTGTGCATACAAAGGCATTGCTTCATGTGCTGAGTGTATGTCTCTCTGTAAGGTACTTCTATAGCACATTGTTCCATGAGAGAACTTTATCCTGAACCCCGGGTTGCTTCTTGAAGTATGAAGCTTTCTGTTTCCTCTCTTTTGAAATTCTTACTATAATTATTGCTGGTTTTTTAATTTATGTAATTCTGGTTTGAGTTCCTGTGAGCTCTTACCCAACATTGTTTCAGTTTGTTCTGCAAGCACATATTAGACAGCAAATGACAAAAGAACTGTTTCTAAATGGAGAGTATTTTGAACAAAAGAAGAAAACTGCAATTATTCCAATGAGGATTTGAGCAAGCCATCAGAATTAACAGTGCTGCTTTTCCAAATGTGCCACTGTTTTGATTAGCTTATGTGCTTATACAATCCCTGCCGTGGCAGTGACCGTAACTGAATGCCTGTAACTGCAGGCAGAAAGCTATTAGAGCCCATCCACAAAAAAGCAGCTATTTCAGTTTCCTTCTCAGCAAAAGCCTACAGTGCCAAAATGATGCCAGCTAAGTGTTTGTTTCTGTGAGATTTTTATCTCTTTATACCATTCAAAATACTATTTTTTTGCAGAAGAGTTTTAACTTGATCTATTAATGTTTATAAAAAGTGCATTCTTCATCACATTCTTTGGGCAGTGTCAGAAAACAGCCCTTGAAGCAGAAAAAACAACCCTAAATTTGCTGACCACTTGAGGGAGGTGGTGTGTTGTCTGGATGCTGGAATTGAAACCAGTGTTGTGACTAGCTTGCAGTAGAAATATCAAAGTTTTAAGTCTTTTGTAGGCAAAAGGGAATACTGGACTTCAGCAGTGGCTGGTTTCCTCACAAAGCCATTTCCCATGCCATCTATGATAATTCATTTGTGACTATCCGTGCTTTCTGAAGGGCATACTGTTTACAGAATAAAGAAAAATTAAGTCAGAGCAAGTAAATGTCTTCGTTCTCATCAGAAACAAATTAGAAAAAGCCAGAAGCAGAAAAGTGAGATTTCAATAGCTGTTCAACATATTATTCAGAATAAGGATGTTTACTGACTGGCTTGAACTCAAGTAAAATCATGAATGCAAAAGATCTTCATTCCCCTGAATGAGTTATGTGCAATACTTGGAGACCCGACCTTTCATCCCTTCCTCTGTCTCCCCTTCCGTCCCACGGATGTTTGGCCTGGCGGTGCTGCAGAACTGCGGAGGTAAAGACAATACAAATGTGACATGACATTTTCCTGTCTAAAGGGCTTGGAGGTGAGCCTAGAGTTATGGAGAAATTAGGAACAGAAACATTTCAGAACTAGTGTCTGATGTGGGGTTCAGGCCTAACTCCTCAAAGGAAAATGAAAAAGCCCAAAAGAGCCATGCAAAATGAGCAGCCCAGTGCCCTTTGGGGCACTGTGTATGGCAGAGCAGCGGAGTATGGAGGAATGGCAGAAGCCCTGCTCATTCTGCATGTCCTCACCAAGAGTGGCTGGCCCCATGTCTTCTGAAGAACGTATTCCAAAGTCTAGAATAAAAATTATCCTAGAAAACAGAGCTAGAGTGGATTGAGAAGTGGAGACACCAAAACTGGCTAAAGCAGAACAGCAGGTGTTATTTTCTGAGTAGAACAGAAGCTGCTGCATGTCTTTTCTTGTGTTTATAAGTCCTAGCTTAGTGTTTGGCCTGTCCAGAGCAGGATGACGTGGCTGATTTATACTCAGCCAGCAGTGCTTTATAATCCCAGGATCCTCTTCTGTCCTTGTCCACCCAACCAGTTGTTCCCCATCGAGCATCTGAGAAGCTGATTCCTCCTGGCCAAATGTAGAACTTTGTGTTCTTGCTTCTTGAATACCATCCTGTTTTTTTTCATGCAACTTCAGTTTTCAGGATCATTTTGGACTTTTCAGCATGTCTGAAGCTCCACCCTTCCTATTGTCTGCAGATTTAATAAGGACTTTCTGTTTTCCATCACCTAGACTGTTCATGAAAATATACTCACTGAAGAAGATTTCCCCCAAACCCTGGTTAACAGAGACTGGCTTAAATCTAAAACATATCCAACTGTTCTCATAAAGCTTTATGACTGCCTACTCTAACTCAAGATATACAGCATTTAATGTAAGCATTATAATTAGCTGAACTTTCTGAAATATATAGCATCATCTCTTCAAGAAAGAGGGTGTTGCAAACATGGGTAGAGACCAAGTAAGTCCTCTAACTGTGCATCTTGTTTTCTAATAACGTGAACTGTCCCTTATAGATCATCAGGCTTCCTACCCAAAATACCCTAAATTTAGAAATCTGTGCTCCGTAGTTTGAGCTCTGTGGAAGGTTTCTGTCTCTTTCTGTTTATCTGCCACTACTCTGGCCTCAAACAGAGTTTGAACCCCAAAATAAAAATCACTGCGTGAGTTTGCATATGACTAAGACGCTGAAGTCTGCTGGGAAGCGAGGGCTCCAAGTGACAATTTTGACACAAATAATGTTCAGCCTCCGTATTAATAACAACATGCTGACGAAGTGTCAGAAACAATATCCTGTAGCTAAATAAGTTACAATAGTCTTTTCCTCACCAACAAAATAGATTTTATCCTACACACTTACATCATGTTCACTGCTAATTTTGACAAAATCTCTGCTGTCCTACATTTAGCTGTAAGTACTTTAAGAAGCCACAAAGCCTCGTGTTTATTATCCTTGTTTGCTTTTTTTCCCTGCATCCTCTCTACTTGACTGATATTTTCTTCCATGTGAACTCTTCTACCAGGGGCTTGTAGAAACCCATTTTCCATGTTAACCAAATCAAATATGACTGTTTTGAGTTCCTAAAATGCAATTCTGAAAGTGCTGAGAAAAGTTTGTTATTTTCATATGAAGGAGACAGTAGTAAGTTAGATGACTGGCAATGAAAAACAAAAACAAACCAAACCGAAATGTTTGATGATCTTCATAAAAAACCCCAACAAAGCAGGAGCTAATATGACTGTTTTAAAATATGCACAGTATATATTACTTTTCAGTTTTGATCAAGACTTACCAAAAAGTCAAAAGATAGAGATGAAATACAACTAAGTAGCTTGTAAATGACAGCTGCACATGCAGTACTTCCCGATGCACTGTGTTTTTTAGGATTCAGTTCTGATTTGTCGAATACAAAACTTCTTATTAACCCTTAAATATTGTGTTTCTTTATCGTTGTAGTTTTTCCAAGTGATTGCTACTTTCATTGCTGCTGAATTTATCTCTCAGGGATTTCTTGGGATTTGGTTTAGAAAACCAAAGTGTCTGACCTCACTAACTACTTAAGAAAAAACTATGTTTTAACATTCCTGGTAGATCTAATGTTTAAATAATGTACCCTATTATGTTAGAAGATGTTTTTTGTCTGTGGAAGTCCTTCGGTAGGTATTAATAGGGCACCGATTAAATTGTTTAGAATTCATTTTTAGCTACATTAATTTTTATTGGATTAAAACCAGGACAACATCAGAAGGTTGAACCTATAGAAGGTGAAGGCTTTAGGTGTCTTGGACCTTAATTAAGAAAACCACCAGCAAAACCACCTTAGTCAAGGAATTCTGTTGTAAATATGTCTGGGAGGGGCAATGTATTTTGTTATCCCCTCTTTTGATTAGCTTGTTCCTTTAGTATTCATTGCTGGTGATTAAAACAAAAGTTATATTCACATCTACCCAAGCTAGTAGAGGGAAAACAGACACGGCAAAAGACTTCCACTACGAGCCCCAGTGTGGGGAGATTGGTTACACCAAACGCAGGCAGGAGCACGAGCTGTTAAAATACACTGCAGTGCACACTCTTCTTTTCAGAGCTGACTGATGACATTTCCATATATAGTTAGGAGTAAGACATTGCTTTTGAAAATAGAATTAAAACTTTCCCTTTTTAGGAGCAAGCACCACTTTGGCAACATAACCAGCCCCAAGTACATTAGTTCTTTTGGTCAAAACATTAACAGGGTACTTTGTTAACAAAATGTTCAGGTCATGATGAGTTCAAAACATGAACTGTGAGGCTTTTTATGAGCTAAATGTTTCCAAATAGCACTCTAAGTTGAAAGTGCTGAAATTAAAGCTTTTCTCCTGTAAACAGGGTGTTGCTGAGCCTAGTATATGCTGTTTTTTTCAATTACTCAGCATAAGGTGATGGGGCTGCAACGACATATGTTCGCTGAGCAAAGACAGATGTCACCAGAAACATCTGGATGGTAGGAACACTTCAAGGAAAAGATTATAAAGATGCATTTCCATTGCCACTTTCTGTCCCTCTTTCCAACTTGGCAAATAATTGCCTGTTTTCCAAAATGAAAACTTTGAGCAAAAACTTACTGTCTCAATTGTAGATGTGAATCTGATATTCTGGTCCAGTCAGCAAAATAACAACTATCCCCCTTGTATTCATACTACTTGATTCAGGTCTAGAATTGCAAATGCCCATGGACATATATTCCCAGCAGGATGGGCTATCAGTGGGTGGAAGATCACCAGCTGAGCTGAAGGTGGGTAGTACTGGCTACCCCACGACATTACCATGAAACATGAAATATGATTTTTAATATTGTTTTAATGTGGAAATTATTTCACTTTGTTGCCAAATTCTTTAGTGACACATTTTGCAGTATGGAGAAGGTAGATCATAATTAAAATTTGAAGGACCTTTACAGGTTGGAGAGATGGGCAGAGAAGACCTGTCTCAAATTCAACAAAGGCAAATGCAGGGTCCTGCACCTGGAGAGGAAAAACCTCAGACACCAGTACAGGCTGGGGACCAAACTGCTGGAAAGCATCTCTGTGGGGAGGACCTGGGGATCTTGGTGGACAACAAACTGTCCATGAGCCAGCACTTCTCCCACGTGGCCAAGAAGGCCAATGATGTCCTGGGGTGCATTAAGCAGAGCATTCCCAGCAGGTTGAGGGAGATGATCCTGCCCCTTTACTCAGCCTTGGTGAGGCCAAATCTGGAGTGCTGTGTGCAGTTTTGGTCTTCTCAGTACAAGAGAGACATGGGGCTCCTGAAGCAGGTCCAGTGGAGGGCTGCAAAAGGAATTAAGGTACTGGAGCATCTCTCTTATGGGAGAAGGCTGAGGCAGATGGACCTGTTCAGGCTGAGGAATAGATGACTGAGAGGAGACCTCATCAACATCTACAAGTGTCTCAAGGGAGGCTGTTAAGAAGATGGAGCTGGGCTCCTCTTGGTGGTGCCAAGCAATAGGAAAGAGACACTGGGCAGAAACTGATGCACATGAANAGGAATTAAGGTACTGGAGCATCTCTCTTATGGGAGAAGGCTGAGGCAGATGGACCTGTTCAGGCTGAGGAATAGATGACTGAGAGGAGACCTCATCAACATCTACAAGTGTCTCAAGGGAGGCTGTTAAGAAGATGGAGCTGGGCTCCTCTTGGTGGTGCCAAGCAATAGGAAAGAGACACTGGGCAGAAACTGATGCACATGAAGATCCACTTGAATATGAGGAAGAACTTCTTCACTGTGCAGTGACTGAGCACTGGCACAAATTGCCCACAGGCTGTCTGTGGTGTCTCCCTCACAGGAGATATGAAAGAACTGTCTGGATGCAATCCTGTGCCATGTGCTCTAGGGTGACCCTGATTGAGCTGGGAGCTTGGACCAGATGACCCACTGTGGTCCCTTCCAACTTGACCCACTCTAGGATTCTGTGAAAATGTACATAGTATCTGCAGGAGTACAAGACAGTCCTTATATAACTAAATCCACTGATTACTCCTCATAAGAACACAAAGTGGCAGCAACAGTGCAAGGTATCATTGAGATAATTTTGAAAAGACATGGTTGAAAACATCTGAATTTTGAATAGAGAGAAATAGAAATAAATGCAATGCCCTAAGGTCTGTAGGCCTTGCTATCATCTATTCCAGATATTTTCAAAATTGCATGCGAATGTGTGCAAGCTTTAGCTACCCAAAAACATTCCAGGTTTTGCTTTGTTGTATGAAATGACCCAAAACATGAGGAATGCTTACCCAAGTGTTTTTATGCACATTTTTCTACAACCTTGAATGAAGCATGACAGTTTTAATGCTGAATACCCCAGAAGTGCTGCTTGCATCCTAAAATGCTATATTATTATTTAAGTGTCTCAGATTTGTTTTGGAGGAGAAAACTGGGAGGAAAGCTGTTGAAATAAATCTCATTGAACTAGAACTGAGCTGTAGGTTTTGCCTGTCAGGCCATCAGTGGCTTCACAGCAGAAATTACAAGAGACTTCAGCATCATGGTCTTAATAGACAGGATCACAGATCTGGAGATTATTATGGGTTTTGTCATAAATGGTGAAGGTGAAGATTGCACGACATATAATTTGTGCAAGACAATGTTTTGAAGAATAAAATATTAAGTGGCAGTGCTGAGAGGAGTTTTTTGTTTATTTCATACACTTTTTGATATAATCTAGAGAGTTCAGTATTTAGTGTTTATTCTGCATTTAATCCATTGTGTTCTCAGAATATAATGTTGGTAATAGAAAAACCTGTTCTTGTGACTCAAATGCAATGATACTGCAAAAATGAGCTGAAAATAAATGTTTTCCACAGCATTTTTGTGATCTCCTGAATTAAAAGTGATGCTCAGACTAGTATATGGAATAAAAAACTACATTAAATCAAGGTAGTGCCAAATACAAATTTCAATTTATAGCAAAAACTGTCACAGCAGTTCAAACAACCTAAAATTAGATCTAGCTTTAGTAAAAGTATAATTCCATCCTGTCCTAATTCCTAATTCCCATGTACAAAATTACTTATTTCGTGGTGGATCTCATTTAATTTGAAGAAAAAGATTATGACATAGCCCACTAACTAAAAAAAAAAAAAAAAAAAAAAAAAAAAAAAAAAAAAAAAAAAAAAAAAAAAAAAAAAAAAAAAAAAAACCAAAAAAAAAAAAAAAAAAAAAAAAAAAAAAAAAAAAAAAAAAAAAAAAAAAAAAAAAAAAAAAAAAAAAAAAGAGGGGGGTCTAAGGAATCACTGGAAGAGTCATGCACAATGGAAGTGCCATCACAGATGGGAGGTTATTCTTTGGGGTCTCCATTTTTAACTACTACTTCAGTACATTATTTTGAGAAATTTAAAAAGGCAAAAGGGAAGAACTGCCTTTGGAATATACACCTGAATATAGCCAGGGGTGCAGCCCTTTAGCTCAAACAGGTACAGCTCCTCTCATAAGAGGCATAGCTGTAGCTACATATTTCTATCTATCTATCTATCTATCTATCTATCTATCTATCTATCTATCTATCTGTCTCTCTCCATGCTGATACAGCCAAGATATCAGTGGATGTGTTATCTGGATGTGTGGGTCATGGCCAACTCACTATGGAAATACTCAGGAGAATTCCTGTATCAGTAAAATCTACAGTAGCCTGATGCAGGTATTTCCTCTATCACTTTGTACAGAGTGAGAAATGTGAGTGATTGTCAACCTGCGGTAATATGGTGAACCAGAGAAATAAAATTATATGGATATGATGGACCACTCTTTATACAGAATGAATGCTCAACGTGGTTTTGGGATCTCAGGGATCAACTTCTGGTAGTCCAGTTCGTGGTGAAAATTTTTGTATTGCAGTTTGGGGCAGCAGAATAGCTACTGAACATCATGCCAACTAGGGACAGATTGTCTAACCTGTGCTCACAAATTGGGTCCTGCAAATCTGAGTCCAATATTACAAGAATAAGTAAGAGAAATAATGCAGCGAGATAACCTTAGCAGTGACTACTGATGAAAGATGTATGAACTGGATAGACAATGTACTGGAGCAGTTGAGCAAAAAGAAGTTCCTACTGCAATTCAAAAGTAATGTTAAAACCCCGTGTTACAACCATGAATACATGCCTCCAAATCAATGGATCTTAAAAACCTTTTTAAGAGGTCTTTAAGTACAGGCCTAAACTAATGAATTTACCATGCTTTAGAGTCCTATTAACCCAGTTGCTTCAAAGCAATTCAGGAAGAAACAGATGGAGTCTTTTCTTTCTCACACATTGGCCATAGAACACACATTCATCCTCTTTATGGAGTCTCAGCACATCATTTTCACTGTAATTTGTACAGGAAAATGCATTTTCACTGTAAAGGAGAGATTTGCAAAACCTGTGACTTTTCTTGAGGACTGGTAGACCAAGACTAGAAATGCCATCAAATTATTTTAGTTAACAACAATATTTGATACTTGGTTTCCCAAGAGCTGCAAAGACTTGAAATGAAGAAAACTTGATATGAAGAAACCAAGGTGCCCAGAACAGAGCGGATTTGCACAGCTTCCCACACCAAGTCCATGACAGGCTGAGGAACAGAAATACAGAATTCTTGGATGCTGTGGCTCTTGTTCTATGTACTCAGCAACTGAGAAACTGAGCAAAAAAAAAAAAAAATCAAATTATTTCTTCCTTATTTGTCTAACGGGAGCCATCAGTGAACAGACCCAATGCTCCGCAGGCCCATGCCGGCTCTCTGCCAGCCTTTGCAAAGGCAGCATATTTTCTCTTCAAAACCTTTTCCTGCAAAGCACAGATTGTGGCTGTCAACATCTCCATCCATGGCATATCGAATATGAATTTTCAGCACATAAGGACTTCATTATGCACCACAGGCTTTGGTTTTCCACTCCCTCCGCCCTTGCCCTCCTCAGTGGTAGCTGAAGTTCAGACTAGATCTGTCACTGGCAGGATCACCTGGACCGGAAAAGCAGAGGCAGGATTTCAACACACTCACTCCCTTGTTCGCCACCCCTCCATGCCTGCTCCCCACCAGTGGGACAGGGCTCCACCACCCATGGCAGTGACTCAGCTCCCTCCTCCAGCTCCGACAAGGTTATGGCCAGTGAGAGTCAAGAGGAAATAAAACAAAGAGGAGACATCCTCCTCTGACAAAAGGGCCTCTCACAACGAACGGATCCTCTTTCAGAGCAGATGAGAAAAAATAAGAGGAGCTTCCGTATCAGTCAGCTCAGCCTGGAGAGATGGAGAATGAAAGCAACCTTTGAAACAACATTGTGAGGCAGGAGGTAGAGCTCATGGGGACACTTCTAGCACAGTTTGCACTCTCTCCTCATGGTGACATTGTTTGGAGGTGCCCTGACGTACCCGAAGCTAGCTGGCCTCTGCCTGACTGCAGCTTTGTTTGGCAGCAGAGGTGTGAAGAGCTCTCAGGAGAAAGGTGCAGCTCATTGCCCCACCAAGCTGTACTTCTGATTTCCAGGTCATCTTGGGTGTGGAGCTTGGTCCTCCCCAGTCTCACATGCCATCACCTGAGAAACAGACAGTCTATTTCTGCTAATTTTCCCCATTCCCTGTGCACTTGGGTTTCTGTCAGGATTGAAGCAAATCTTCCTAACAGAAATATCCAAACCTGCATCCAAGCAGCGGACTGGAAGGCTGCATTCCTCTATCTGCTGGGATTTTCCTTTTCTTTCCATGAGCTAACAGCTAAATCCCACAGCAAGGCATGAATAAACAAAAACTAGGAAGGATTAGGATGTACTATTTAGCGAATCATGACTAACACAGCCCTGTCTTGCTTCCTCTGAAAGCGCGCCACAAAAGTTCAACAAATATTATTGTGAAATGAACCACAAAGTCTTTACACACTTTAGAAATGGCATCTTCACCCATTTTCTCTGGCAAAAACCAAATGGATTTAGTTTCTAGTTGATGGGAAAATCTCTAAATTTAAAACACTTGATAACTGACAGAAGACTGGAGTTTTTCAATTCTTTTCCTGCCTCCTACACCCTTCCTGTATGGCAAATATAATTTAGCAGGAGATTCCAAAAGTCAGAGGGTTTTAATCAAGATGAGAGACTACTTGCTTTGCTTTTTGCTAAGAAAACACTCAGCAATAACTCCTTCTGTGAAGTGAAATGTTTCAAAATATTATCAGGACATCCACCTCTTGTGCACATAATTGCTGTAGATGTCAAGGGGAATGGAGCATATATAAAGAGATGTTTTCTGGTGCACAAGAATGGGGGAAGGAGAAATAATTTCTTGTAATGTGGTCTGTCGTGTTATGAATGCTGGTATATGAGTGCCTATATGTGTATGATGTTCTTGTTAAACACAGATGTGTATAGTTTTGAGACATTGACCATAAGAAGGTTTGTTCTAAAAAATAATTGTCTTAGTCAGTAGCCTAGGATAGATTAAAGACCCATTTCCAAAAGAGGTCAGATAAAATGCCTGCAGATGAGGACAGGCTGCAGCTCTAAAATTGCTCATTGCAGCATTACTTGTAAATATTTGTTATAGTACCTTTAAGAAACCCACATCCCCTAGGCAATACAGACAGATCCTTACCTACGTACATAAATCTATATAAAGACAGAATGAAAGAAAGAGCAATCATACCTGGTATTGCTGCAAATCTAATTCCTTTTAGTAATGTGGGTGCTATTATTCCATTCCTCTGGCAGCTATGGATAATTCTGAGCTCCATGAAAATCGATCACAGGTTTTTAGCATTTTAGAAACTATGTCTGTGAGTGTCATGGTCTTTCAATACTGGGGAAGAGGCCTAGGAATTTTGGGTTTGCTCAGATATTGCCTACACTGCAGATGAGTATTTTTCTTTCACACATGGGATCAATTCCTTTGTGCTAACAAGGATCCACCCACTCCCATTCCTTGTTCCCTGGCTTAGTATGTACCTCAAATCCTCACATGCGGTTCCTTGTGCCTGCAAGAACCAGATTTTGCAGAAGATAATCCTGAAGGATGGGGAGGGAAATGTGAGAAACTAGTGCTAAAAGTGGTGTAGAATGAAAGTTCTGGTTAAACCACCCGTTCTCACTGGAGCTTTAACTCTTGCAAATGTCAGAGCCTTACTCCAGACTTTTGTTTCCTCTTGGTTTGGAGGAGAGTTGTTCCTTTCTTTCCACAAAAGGTGTATAGTAACTACCTTCAAGCTCCATTTAACAGTAGCCCTTTTGCTATGCTAAAGAAAATTATTCCCTGTTCACAGCTCAAGAGAACCAGGGGACTTTTTTTTGTTCTGATGACTCTGTTTTAAGTGAAAACACAATAAAAGACTGAAACAGATGGCAATTTATTTGTCTCTAAAGTTTGCATGTGTGTTCCATGACATTTTTATACGACTTTAAAGATTCCTCTTTTTCTGTCATCAGTAGTCTGAAATTGCTTTTCCCAATAAAATGAATCTGCTTGACTCTCAGTGATGTTGCAGTCTCAGGAGATGGCTGTCCTTTCCTCATAGTTTTGCGGTGCCAACAGGGTTGCTGTCTCTGTATGTTTTTTAAGACTGTTGAACACTTTGATATTCAAGGGTTAGACCTACTTGCATGCAGCACTCAACACGGATTCATACAATGGTTTAATGAAGCTTTCATCCTCCCCTCTATTCCTTGTGCCTGGAACACAGAGCAGACACTGCTGGAAGGCTCTTTGCCTACTCACTCATTTAAAGAAATACTTAATATTTGAGCTTGACTTTCACCAAGAAAAGCAGTTCTGAGTCTTCCTTACTAAGTCAAATCTTTCCATGTGGCTACTAAGTCCAGATTTTATTACAGTTTCCATAGTTTCTTCTATAGAGAAGTGAGACTTATTGATCTATATTTCCCCAAATCATTCCTGATAGCTTAAAAGTGGTATCACATTTGTTGCTTTCTGTTTCTTTAGGAATGAGATTGATTTTAAGTGACAGATTACACATAACATTTTCACATTGGCATGTGTGTTCTTTCAGAAAACCCTTGCGAACAACATCTGGTCTTTCTGATTTCCTACTTCTCATTTTATAAATTTTATTCAAAAATCTCTTCTGACACTGCAGTTTAAAACAACCCATCAGACTCAGCCCTCCATAAAGAAAAGCTGTGGTGGACACCTCCCTTACTAAGTAAAGATTTAATTTAGTTTTTCTTTAATGATCTTATCTTTCTGGAAAAGTTCTTTTACAGCTGAATCTGTCGACTCTACAGACTCTGCCACGCTTCTTGCTTCTGATGCATTTGAAACCTTGTTAAGTTTTTATTTCATTCCTTCCTCTATTTCATAAGAATTCTTCATGTTTTGAAAGCTCCCATGAAACTTTAGAACTTATGCTACGTATGCAGCAAAACATTGTATTTATGACAAGAAAAGCTAAAAAAAGACAAGACAAAAAAAAGAGACTATGCTAATGTCTTCTCTTCAAACCTAACTCAGTAGATTTTTAAAAAGGTTTTACTAACGTACAAGGTATAATAACTCTACTGAGAAAACTCCAAAAATATTGATTCTTCACAAATAAAAAATAGTATTATTTGTTCTCCTCTTGGCTAACAAAACCAAGAGATTACAGATATCACTCTGTGTTATGTTCCATAAATGAAAATGTTCCTTTCCATATGCACTGCACATTACATTAGTTTTGCAATTAATATATGAACTTTCTAGTTTGGCATTAGATCACAAATACACTCAGACACACAGGCAGAAAGCTCGAATATAAATACACAGCTTTGCCCCTTTCCAAATGCAAATGCTCAAGGCTCTTCCAGCATCCATTGCAGCCAGTTCCAAAAGTAAGTGTTCTAGCTCATGGAGCTCAATTTGTCATCAAGGAAGATACTGGAGACTGTCATGGGTGAGTGCTGTTATGGGAAGCTAATGACGCGGACCAGAGAGAAACTGAATATTAGCTTTTTGGTGAGAGGGAAGAAAGAAAACACACAGTTTATGTTGTTCCACTGCAAGATCTTCCCCATTAAATCTGCTTTATCACGGACGTACCTCTAGACCAAAAAGATGAACTGCCAGGAACTCTATTTGGAGGCCACATGCAGGCTCACAGAAGGAGCTGGATCACAGCAGCTTTATACACAGACAGAGATTTATGAACCCTCGTCTCTGGTTTTATTGATTTAGCAGGTTTAGAGCAACTCTGACAATGTTACTGGCTGCAGTTCACATTTCCATCTTGCTTTGCAGCCTTTAACCAGATCTAGACTTACTGACAAAGGAGATACCAGCCAGAAGATTAAACGGTAAACACCAATTTAAATATCAATCACTCATTATAGAATGAGTTGCTCCCATGGGACTTAGGGATCAATTACAAAAGCAGATAAAAGCACAGATATGGGGCTGCCTATTTGCTTCCTACGATTCCTCGGATCATGAAGGTAAAAACAGCACCGTGCCTCACACCTCTGTGCCCTGCTCCAGCACAGTGGCTCTGCTCACAGCAAGTGTTGGTGTTTCTTAGACACATTTTTTTCTAGGCCGACTATGGACTTTTGGATTTGGTCCTTTTTAGTTGCACAACTACACTGCACACATAATACACACACACACACACAAAATCCCTGGCTACCTGAGTTTTTCAATTATGGGTTTACCAAAAAATAGCTCCTGGATTTAATAAGGGCCAACATGTAAAATATAGAATCTAAATATTCTGTCAGTACTACCTCCAGGCACCACTGTGAAGTGAGCTTTCCTATGATATAAGGTTATTAACAGCTTTTGGCATAGAACTGGCTGTAATATCAAGGACTGATGTGGGTAGATCCACAACGATGTCTCAGCTATAGTGTTTGCATATTTAATTTCAGTTTTCCAAAAGCAGAAATGACATGTGTGAGATGCCTACATCTCACCAATCTCACTCCTTCTGCCCCTGCCATCATTCCCCATTTCCTTCTCTCACTCCAAACAGACATAAATGAAACAATCCCTTCCTGGTTCAACATAAACCTTTTTTCTACCCTGGCCTTTCATATCTTATCCATCTAATCCCTCTCTGAGACAGATGCTGGAACAGAGCATTCCTTCATGAACATTCCCTAGACAGAAGATAGAACTGCAAAGAAAATCACAAGCTAAAGCAAAACTTTTCATATTATATTTCATCTCTGGAAAAAATTATTTTTGCATAACAATGGTCCAGCATTACTTTTGCATTCTGAGACTAATCGATTTGTGGAATAAAAACGTCATGATTTTTGTTTCTAAAACTTAAAGTGTTAGGAAGGAAGTTGAAAACAAACACAAAAGAAGCAAGCTAATATCTAACCAGTTATCTATCATAATCTCTAAACATTTCTACTAGTCTCCTTGTTGAAGATAAAGTGAGTCCTGAAAAGATGTACTATGTTTTCCCCAAGATTTTAATTTACCTATGCTCAACAAAATAACATGGATTTGAACCCTACTTACCATGATGGTCTAGGTCTGTTTCAAAAGTTCTTTCTTTCCAATATTTATATTTCCAGTATTTATGTATATTACAGTATTTGTGTTATTTAGGGATTGTATAAATAATGATTTAAGGTTTTCTCCTGGCTCATTGATAAAAACTGTTTACATTACAGGGCCATGAACTGATTTCTGTGGCCAGGGACAGCTCTTGCTATAGCACTGCAGCAAGTGAAATAAATTTTGCTGTGCACTTTCGCATGTTCATAGGAATTCAGACCTGGGGAAATTAGTTTGTTTTACCTCTGCTGTAATACAGTAATGAAGATGCAAATAAATTAAAAGGTCACTTTTATATTTAGAGTTGATCTAAGAAGAACAATCTTTTCAAAATTAATAACAATAATGAAAACTTCATCCACTATAGGAAGAAGAGGCTTAAAAGAAGGCAGTCTAGTCTAGTCTAGTCACACCAAGCACTTAGAACTAATGTCTGAAATTCAGAAGCCTCATTTCTACGTTTATTACACATGTAATAAACATGGCTCATTCTCCAAAACAAAATAACTTGACTGGGGTCTTGGAGAAGAATGAATTTGATAAAAAACCCCTAAATCTGTGTGTTAACTTTGTTAACTAAAACTATTTGTCCTACAAATTTCTAACAACTATTTCAGGGCAATGTACTGTGAAAAGATGGAGCCCACAGACATTTACATTGTGAAAGGGGTATGAACATAAAAATGCTGATCAATTATAGAATATTTCCTTTTTTCTTTTCTGTTATCCTATGTAGCTGTGTAGTCTGGCCCTGTAATACACCAGCTTTTCTCAGACATCTGAACCCTCAACTCCCTTTTATTGTGTCCAGGTTTGAAATTTCATTTGAAGTCTATTACCCAGTAATTACTGCATTTAAGTCGACCTGTATGTTTCCTGTGCTGCAGTACTTCAATCAAAATGTTCCATGGTACTAAATCAAATATCTCACCATGGAAATTATTTTAACCCTATAACTTTTATCAAAAAACCCTATAAACTTCTTTTAAAGAGTCGTTTGAGATAGGCTCATGGGAAAAGGCTAGACAATAAGAAGTCCTTGGAAAGGTCACTTCGTTTTTCTTAGGACTTAGGGTAGCTTTCCAGGCCTGTAGATACCCTGTCACCTTGTTTACCCTTTTGAGTAAGCCCATCAGATGGCACTGTTGCACATAAACTTGTAAATGCTCTCTCAGCCCATTTGAGCAAAATTTTAGCCCTGTAAGAAGAGGGTTTTGTTGATTCTTTTTTCCCCCAGATCTATGCCCCCAGTGGGACCCATGAGATGCAGTCACTGCTCTTTTTGTTGGACTATCTGCCACAGAAAGTCTTTTGCCAGATAGAGTTATCCAACCTCGAGAATTGGGCATAGGCATCTGAACAGCAGTCCTTGAAAGAAATTCCTGGAGTTGTGTGTAGGTGTATTATAAACCCAGCTGCATTAACACAGGACTGTGATGCCATTGATAACAGTGGCAAGGTTGCAAAGCCATTTTGAAAAGGGAATCCTCCCTTTCATCACATCTTCCTCTCCTACATGCCATGTCAGTGGATCTCTGCCATACAGGTGGGCCAGTCTGTTCTTTCTAACCTCTGGGGATACCCTCCCTGGGTCAAGGTGGGGGTCAGAGTCTTCATTCAAGACAAACATGGAATAGTAGATGTAAGAATCATGTAAAGAAAAAGCAAGGTGCAGATCAGGAAGAAGTCTGATTTGTTCTACATGCTTTCAGCCTTTCCCTTGTCTGCCTTAAACCAACTGATGTCACACATACATTCATTCTGTATGGGTTCCTTATGGCTGCTTTGTTATTTAAGGGAAAAGGCATTAAAAGTTGATTAAAAAGTGCTGTATTAGCCACTGAGGAACACATGTAGAGCCACATCTTTGCCTATGCTCTTCAGAAATTTTATTATCTTAGAAATCCAAGCAGCAAGTTAGTAAACAATCAATATGACCAGAGCAGTCCTACTACCTGCTAGCAACATCTCCTCCTTGGGTTTTTCACCTCGTGAAAGCAAACAGGCTTGAAATGTAACTAACAAAGATTCCAAATGTCCCACAAATTGAGTTCCTTTCCTAATACAGCATCACAATGTTATGATTACAATAGAACGTTCTCTGTGGCAGATATTCAGCATCCCAAAAAAAAATCCAATCATGCAAGTTCCTAAAATAAAATGAGGAAATGATGTATGTGTGTGTGTATGCACGTGCACTGTGAGTATATAGACCATCTTTTGCCTGAACATTGCATTTTAAAATATCCATTATTTATTAATCCAATCATAAGTTCAGTGGCGTAGTTTTCTTTCTTATTTATTGCCAGGAAAAATGCTGTGCTAGTTGGAGAAAGCACAAGAAATAACCTATACAGAAATTATTTATCCATTCACAGGAGACTTCAACATTCTTTAAGTGAAGGCCTCAACTAGTTTTGATGATGAATGTCAGAGAAATTAAAGCTGAAAATACTGGGTGAGTTCTTCAGCAAGCAGAGTAAGTGTAATTACATGAGCATAAACTGGGAAAGAACTGCTTCGCAGAACATATGACATACATAAAAATAGGCTTAATTGAGTGCAGTGGGTCAGACAGCAATATTACCATGGGTTTAGATAAAACAGCAGTCAGACTCCTCCTAGTTTGACTTGCCTTAGTCTGACTTTAACCATCACCTTCATCCATTTGTTTCAAATGAATCAATTCTGGTTTACACCAGTGTGGCAGGAGGAACAGGTTCCTTGCTGTGGCCAAACACTTCAGCAGTGAACTCAGTGATGGATCACAGAGTTATTCTTAAGCAAGAAAACATTTATAAACCATTTGTGGCCCATTTGTTTTGTCTGTAGTCTTGAATTTAAATTAATTCCACTCTCCTTTTTGAAACACTCCTTGACCAGGAAGAGAAGTTTGAACTTTTAAAAGATCCCATAGCTACTCAGTTCTGCGTGGGAATTGTATTACTTGTAGCTCGAGGAAAATTACTTGCTGTATCTAATTAACTTTTTTCATCCCTGAGTTTCATAAGGAGCTTTCCATGTTGCCACTTTCACAGGCCAACGTGAATGCTCTTTTTTCATGATGCCTTTTTTGAAACAGAACCAGGCTCTGAAAAGTCCCCTTGGAAATGTGAATGTGTCTGTCCTGTGACATGCTTCATGGGGAAGGAGGAATGCCAGCATGACTGATGGAGGGTTTGTGTCCTAATGTAAAGGAACAGGCTTCCTGCAAAAGGGGACAGAAGAAAGGGCTTTCTTTTTCCATATGTGGTCTCTTAGGAAAGGTTGGTTATAGTCTCACAGTAAACCTGGATCACCCTCTTCCCACCAGCCCTCATGAGCCCACAAATCTCAAAACTGTGAATGCACATGAGCCACCACACACGAGTTAATGTTTTAGCAGTCTCGCAGATGGGCCCTGCAAGGATGTGAGTGTTGCATGGGGAGGCACAACGCAGCTGCCTCTTAGGGTTCAGCTGAGCCCATGGTGTCCTGGCCCCAGTACCAACCATTTAAAACTGACTGTGACCTGAAGATACGAGGTGCTCATTAGAGGCCTTAGTAGCCTAATATCATCAGTAGATTGAACCAAGCTGTTCTAGTCTTTGCCAGCACAAACATTAATAAAAGGGACCATGTCAATAAAACTTTCCAAGATGAACCCATAGAATGAGGCACTTATAGACTATTATAAACAATTTGCCCTTTGGTGGTTGTCCATTATCAGGCCCAGTCAAAGCCTTGATAAGTCTTGCCTCTTTAGGAATCATTAATTTCCCTGGAAATTTAAACAGCTGTCACTTGTGATACTCTTCAGGTGTACATGTGGGAAAGATTAGCTAGTGTTTATAATTCAATCTGTTCATTAAGTGCCTGCCCATGTGGAACCTCCTTCACAAGCGAAGAGTCCGGCCTGCAAAGCTCCCACAGATAATTGGAGGCAGCCATGAATTATGCGAATGAGCTGTCGACAACAGGGATCGTGAGGCCTTACTGGTATCAGCTGGTCTCAGGACAACGTTTAATTGCAAACAAGATCTGGCCTCTCTGGGCCCATGTGCTTAGTCCCCATAAATGAGGAGAGCCAGGCTGATAGCTTGTGCTGTCTGCTTGGGCTGCCGTGTCCTTCCAGCTTGCTCCTGCTCTCTGAGATGGCATCTTTCCACGACACAGTGAAATGCCTCCTCCTGGAATCAGGGCCATATGAGGTCACCAGCAGGTGTTAGTGGCCCCAGCTGGCCTCACTCGGGATGTTCACCCACACTTCCTCTGCCCAAGGGCTCTCTGTACGGTCATGAACTGTTATCTTTTGTGGCAAAGTAAGAAGGATCAGTGGGCACAAAATGTGGCTTGGGAGGGCATTAGGAAAAAATCTGTCTCTGTCCTGAGCTAGGTGTGACTATCTCCAGCCCTGTCTCCACAACAGGCCTTAGTCCTACTCTGTAGCTAGCTTGAGTCCTGGATGGATTCCTCAGCTGTATGTTGCAGCTTATCTCCAGATCTGTCTGCAGCTCCTTCTCCTTTTGCTCCTGATTGGAGCCACTGTGTGGACCCTGGTTTATCCCTTATGTTGGAGGCTGTGAATGGTCCCTGCTACAGACCACGGTATTGTGCCCTTGTTGGTGAGGGTATGATCCACGCTGGAGTTGCCCTCGGCTGTTGATTTGTCCAACTCCATGGTACAATCCTGTTCTTGCTTCTTTCTGGTTGTAATCCCATGATAGACATAAGCTCCAGGCTCTGTCTGTGCTGCTTCATTGCAAGCACTCACTCTTCCTTGGGAGACAAGAGATGGGCATCCCCTGGATCACTCTAGTCCTGAAAATGCTTGTGAAGCTGCTGGTTCTGTGGCCTTAATCACAGTGAAGGGGATGGGTGTCACTGGGTACCAGCGTTTTGTAAAACAGTGTCATAGCTCAAGGAGTCAGGGACTTGCACAACCATGTCCTTAGCAAGACAAGTACTTTTAAACACCTACTTATTTCCATTCTTGCTCATTGTGCAATTCCACTTGGGCAGCCAGATCAGACATCATCACAATAGTTGGCATATGACGATTTAGCATGAGATCAGTGTTTCAGATGGCACATGGTTTTGCTAAAGACATGGGGAGCAACTGGCAAAATACAGCCTCTCCCACTAAAGCTACTGAGAGCAGAAGCTGCTAAATGCTTTGCACAGGATGCAAGTCATTTTCTCAATTTACTCCATTATTCTAAAAAGATAATTTTCTGGTTTTTCATTCTCCAGACCTTTCTTGAAGTTCCTAACACTCAGCTTGAATACAATTATTTTAATTTTCCTTCTCTTTTGCTGCTTATCTTTAAACCATTGCCATCATAATGAAAAGAGAGAGACTGTATCTCATTTCAGGGTCCACCCAAGCCTGGTTTAGGCAGACTGCAAGAACTGCTGGGCCTTCAGCCAAGGTTTCTCATCTAGGCCAGGGTGGAAGGTTTGGGTTTTGAGTGAGAGTTTTCGAAGGGATGGGTGGAGGTGCATGTCAATATTTCCAAAAGTCATGCTCTGGCTTTGAAGTACTTTTCTGGAGATAAACAGATCTTGCATGTATCACATACCAATTCTGGAATTGTGCTACTGTCAGGCCTCCTTGACTAAGGATGATTTATTTTTGATATTCAGATGGGCTCCATTCTTATAGCAAAAGTTTGCTCTGACCCATCACATAGACCAGCACCATAAGTCTGCAAGCTCTAAAGGCGTGCCAAGTGCCAGACTGGCTCAGAAATGCTCAGTTGGAAAGAACTATTTTATTATTTTCTGTGATGTTCATATATTGAAGTAAATAAGCTTGCCACTGAAACATGAAACAGTGGACTCTGGGGTCTACCTTTGAAGAGCACCCTAGGTTCTCTATGTTATTATACTTACTGATTGATTTCAAACAATGGTTAGGTATTTATGTTTTAGAGCAAGGACAGGATTTGACTGAAGAACAAATAAGTGAATAAGGCAGGCTGCATACGGGACTACATTAAGAGCAGCATGGCTAGTTAATTAAGGAAAGTTAGAATTAAACTAGAATTTACTTGGTGCTTGGGAGGCCACACCTGGGGATGCAGCATCGCGTTTTAGCCCCAGTTCAAGGAGGAGGAGAAACTGGAGAGAGCCCAGAGGGGCTACCAAACAGGTTAGGAGTCCAGAACACATCACCTCTGAGGAGAGGCTGAGGGAGCTGGGCTTGTTTCTTCCTGACAAAGAAAAGCCTAAAGGGTGATTACTAACAATAGAAATACAGTCACAAAGATGTCAGAGCCAAACTTTTATCTTTTGTGGCAAAGTACATAAGACGGATCAGTGGGCACAAAATGTGGCTTGGGAGGACTAGGAGAGTAGAATAAGGGAACAAGATAGTGTGTTGAGAGCCAGAAGCTTCCCATTAGTGCCAAATGAAAGGACAAGAGGCAATAGGTGCAAACTGAAGTACAGGAAACTTCGTTTAGACCCAGAAAAAACTTTTTAATGGTAAAGATGATCAAACATTGGAACAAGTTGCCCAAAGGGGCTGTGGAAACACCCATCCTTGAATATTTAAAAATCTGACTAGGGAAGGTTCTGGACAACCTGCTCTAGCTGACTCCTCTCTGAGCAGGAAGAGTAGACTAGATGATTGCAAGAAGTTACTTCAAACCTCAGCTGTCCTCTGAACCCCTGAGGATTATCTGTTGTTGCTAGATTGGTCAAAATTTGGATCACAAGTTTTTTTTCCCCCAAGCATATCAGTTTTTGATACACTCAGTTTTTGATCATCCAAAGCAAATTTTCAGGTTATGTACTAACTATGAAACTTGTGTAGAGACATCAAACCTAGCTCAGTTTGAGTCAGAACATTCTCTGAGTTTGTGTGGTGCCATCCATCACTAAGCTGGGTTGGCACTACTTGAATGACTTTTCTTGAACATACTCTCAAAGCAAAATCTGATAATTTGGATCAGATATATTTTGACATTGTCTGGCTAGGTTTAGTTCTGTAATAATCTCAAGAAATTAAAATAGACCTTTATTTAAATTTACCTACTGATATTGAAATAGTTTGCTTAAAAATCAGGTTCTGTTGGTGTCACATCTGATTTTCTCTCCCTACATGTATCAGATTATGCTCAGCTTTTAAGAACACAATTTATGAAGGAAGCCATTTCTCATAAGAGGATATAAAATGTAATCTACATTGTTGCCATTCTGGAACTCTTACCCAATTCTTCTTCTAGGGGTACCAGTACCATCACAGGTGTACCACAAGTTGCTTCTGCTAAGTATTCATGTAGTTTCTTAAACATAAAAGAAATAACCTATGCAGTTTTACCTAGTCTTCAGTAATTCTTTAAGGTGCCCAGTTCCCTTTAAAATGTACTACTTTACCATTGCACTATGCACCTGCTGAAGTTCTGAAGCCGCAGACTTGGGAAATTGTTCCTGGTGGGAAGACCTTCCAAGCCTGCAGCTATATAGTTACACTGCACGTATAACGCAAAACACAGATCTCTACATCTATACTGATGTCAATACATTGATATCACATTACCTATTGGAAGGTACCTCATTAAAAAAAGAACATTAAACAATTGTGCAGGGTAGCTAGGAAGTGGTGTGAGCATGGCCACTGTATTTGCACAGAGCACTTAATGCCAATTATGAACACCTAGGAGGCTGAGCCCAACCCCTCCTTTTGACTGCAAAGTGGTCAACTTTCTGCCACTAAAAACCAGATTTTTCAGGAAAAGTAGCGCATATCAAATTACCTTAAAAAATCCCTGTTGCCTCCCAAAACTAGCCACTTTGCCTTGACAGAAAGCTCGTCTTAAACCCTGTTTACTTTAACAATAGTAAACAATTTATAAGAACAAATTGGCTGAAAGAGGACCTAACGGCTTCTTTTCATACACTGATCGCATCAGTGCATTCTCACTCAGTGGCGCTGCAGTTACTGACTTGGCTGCTCTGGGAAGTCTCCATCCCAACTGGAACTCAGAGCTGCATAAGTGTCTCCTTTTGGTCTTTATTAGAGACTAGTAACTAACCTTGTCAATTAAGGAAAGACACTACCTGACCACCTCTTTTTTTTTTTTTTAATAGTGATTATAACCAGCCCATAAGGGCACTACATATTTAGGCTTAAGTCAACCCTAATATCGTTTCAATGACTCAGCTGCATTACACTGATAGTTAGATGGTCTTCTACATCACCTGCATGGTCAGACTCCTGCCGGCTATATTAATCTTGTGCTCTTTTATGTCCTTTGCCAGAGCATCTAGAGGAAAAGCTGCTGCCAGCACTGGCCATGTTTTTGTGAGTAGCTGGCCATGCTGTGCTACGTGCTGACCTCAGCACACTTACATGTGCTGGAAGCAGGCTGTAATGGACTGCAGCTGCAGAGAGACATCCTTATTTCTGCATCATGGCAGAGCATAAGTGAAAACATGCCTCACAGCCGAGGACCTGCTGTGGCTGTGCAGGCACTTAGGGACCTTTAAGACAATGAAAAGCCATAACAGAGGTGCCCACTAAATTTTAGATGCTTTCACGAGAAGGAACTGCTGGATAATAGCATTCTTCATCACTTTTCTTGGACCTAAGTTTTCTCTACATTGCATTCAACCCAGCTGCTCTCAATCCTTCTAAATAAATTGGAACAATTTTTTTGGTATAAATGAGTTATATTTTTATACATTCAGTATAAGAATTTTAATGAAGTTTTGGAATTCTGTTTCCAGGATGAAGTTCGAAATATTGATGTATTTTCTTTTCAGTTCCTCCCTTTCCTTGGCAATCCCCTGTTAGCATTAGATTAAAGTATTTGCCTTTCTGAATTCTAGCCTAAATGGTTACAGCTGTTGAATCATCCCAGGCTAATCAGGATGAATTATGGCATCTGATATTTGAATAGACTTAGCTCTCTCTTCACTTGGCTTTGTAAATCACTTTGCCTATGTCTACACAACCTTTGACATGAAACCATGCTCATGGCATGCTCCCTGACACAGCTGCCTCACAGGAAGCTCACAAACAGCCTGTCTGGGCAAACCAGGTGGTGAGACCAAGGCTGTGGGATGCCACCTGTTGGGATGTTCTCCAAGATAACCTGGGACCAGTCTCTCAGAATGGCTGCCTGTCTGTGGGAACTGTGGAGCTCTGCCGTGGTTGGCCACAGGGGGGTCCCTCCAGGCTGTGCTGGGAGCAGTGATGTCCAGTGACAGCAACCAGGGCCCCCCAAGATTTCAGAACACCTGAAACATCCACATACAACCTTGTACAGATTTTGAGTTTTGAACTCTGAGGTGCTGGAACTGTGCTGCTACATTTTTGTTTTTATTTATAGGCTATAGTGATATTCCTGGTGATACACCACAGAGTGACTCCTCACCAAATGAGGCAGATTGGCCTGTTTCTGTACCGCTTAAGTCTCGGCCATTTGGAAGGCTAGATTTTATCCTTGCTGCACATCAGTGGTGTGCACTGTGCTACAAGTGCTACATCTTCCTCCCTCTCCTCACGGACACCATTGGACGTGTTAATGAGTACCAGAGTCTTCACTCACCTCAGAAAGTGTGAGCCCTCACTCATGTGAGATGTGGAGAGAGAAATGTGCCAAGAGAACCAGGACTGAGATGGATGATGCTGCCTGGCCAACACGGACTGGCCCCAGTTAGTGCTTAGATTTTTCATCCAAAAGAGCTGTTGATAAATACTTAAGCAGAGAATGAATGCAGGCTATGCAGCATTCAGGGAGAATGTGGAGCTGGCATAGAGACATAGACTAGTGTTGCACAAATTGGTTTATAAGGTCCCTGACTTGCAGTGAGAGAGGGGCTCTGGCACATATGTGCATTTAGTGCACAACCCTGCAGTTCACCTGGGTCCTTCAGTCCTTGAGGTTGTGTCTGCATTTCTTCCCTTGGCTTCTCATTTACAACCTCCACACCTGAGGACCCACAACGTCACAAGACTTTATTGTTAAATTCCTCCTGGCCCTGTCTATGCTGGCTATTCACAGCTTCTAGGAAAGGAAACTTGACAGGATCTAGTGATGCCTTAGGTTTTAACTTTTATATTTTTCAGATCCTGTACTGCCTAGTATGTAACTCTGAAACTTCATACAGGCTGTTAGCTACTGTTCTCTCATGCTGGTTAGACAGAACAAACCCTCTCTGGGCCTGAACTCAAGGACACCTTGTTGTCCCAGACCTCAAAATATGTAAACTAAAGCCTGTTGGCATACACCAGGCCAACATAGTTTGCAGTACAATATGTGGCACCATTTTGCAGTAATTACACATGGGCAAGAGCTCTGCAAATGGCTCTCCCGTCCTTCAGAGAGGCACAGTCACCCATAAAGCAGTCCAATCCCAAACTTGCATGAGTAGGCTCCTCACAGCTCTCCTGGGCACACCCCAGCCCAGGGATTACGCGCCGGCCGGCTTTTCCACTTCCCCCAAGTGGATTGCAGTCCGTGAGGCTCATACTGTCGGAGGCTCCAAGCCATTGAGGCTCTAAGCCAATTATCACCGCGATACATACAAACACGGGGCACCAGATGTCGGAGTCCAAAAGGCCAGCACAGAGCAGGGTAGCAGGTATCAGGCTCGGTATCCTTCTTGTGATCCTGCAGCACAGCCACTTATACCTATTTCTTGGGCCATTCACATGCTCCTTGTTACCAAAATAAGGACACCTGCATTCAATGCTGGCCTTTCCTCCTCCCAGGAACACAGCTGCAAGGCATCAAGGCCAAGGCCGCCTGCAGCCCACTCCTGCAACCCCACAAAGCCTCTGACAGGAGGAGCAAACTTGGGGTAATTACATTACTACCTGAAATTATAATCGGAGAATTAACCCTGATATGCAAATGGACCAAACTTATAAAAGTGTGAAGAACCTGTGACCCAGGGTCCATCTTGGGTGGAGCCCCTTGGTGGCTTTTGACTGCCCAGGGCATACCTTTGAAGGCCCTTCAAATAAATGCCTGCTTTTATTCTCTTAATCTTGTCTAGCCTCTGTTTTCAGGTAGCTACTTCAAGGCATCACTAGTGTTCCCTCACTCTGTCCCTTCCTTTTGGGAAGAGCACCACTGAGCAATGCCAATTGTTTTGTTTTGAGCTGGATGCCTTGAAGGAGTGGTGATACTATTGGCATGCCTCTGACCCACCCCCACGTTCTAGTTTTGACGCTTTCTTCCTCTTTGATGACTCTTATATTTTTGCTGATTTTTTAATTTCATCATCCTTTGCTCTGGCTGGGTAGCTGGTATTAGGTATCAATGCAGTATGTTTTTAGGGGGAAATCCATTGAGAACAATGGTCATAGGCAGATGACTCAGGAAAAACAAGAAGAGAACAAGCAAATGAGTGTGCTGTGAGGACTCCTAGTTTTATACAATTGCCAGCTGACAGATTTCCAGAATCAGATATAGTTTCTATGCATTTAGTACTCCGTAAAGGATTTTTCTTCCATTACCTGGTGTAGTGTCCCCTCAAACCCATCTGTGTACAACATCCACTGCTGCCCATACTTCAAGGAGACCCTCGCTGTCACATTTGTTTGGATCAGAATATGCAGCCTTCACTTGATGCCTTCCTGGCTTTTCACTGGAGGAAATAGTGAGCAGCTGATCCCTATTCACCTCTATGTCTCTTATGATTATGTAAACTCCTCCTATTTTCCTTTGGTGGTTTATTTTTCAGAATAAAGAAGACTGGCCTTCTCAGTCATTCCGTGTAACTAAGTCATCATTTAAAAATACAAGGACTGTTGCTTATAAGCAATTTATCCTTTCTCTAGATAATTAATCTTTCATGGATGTAGAGCTACCATTGTTAAATGTCATCTCCTTGTACTGACTATTTACACAGAAAAATATATCTAGCACTGTCACTTCAGAGGTAGTAGTTTATGATATCCTTTGAACTGTCTTGTAAACAAGGATAATACGAATCTTTTCTCCCCCCATCACAGAGACATTCCTATTCGTATAAACTTGGAGGTTTCCTGTAATGCAATACAATAATTTCACAGTTAATAGAATTTTCAGTTTCACTGAAGCAACAAACTAGGAAAAAAAGAGTATGTCTAAAAACTCTTGGAAGGTACAACTTGAGCTACAGTAAGCACAAGCCAAGTGTATGCAAATGCTTACTTGTGTCGTTTCTCCTGCAGCAATTGCAACAACCATATAACGTGTATGTAAGCCTTCAATGAGGCTTGTCCTGAAGGCTGCAGGAATGTTGGTTCAAGTGCTGCTGCCCATAAATAATATTGCCTCCCATGATTCAAGTTTGCTGGCTTTGAGCCTTCTGCTCTGATTTTTACTCATTTGTAAACGTAAAGCCCGCACTGTCAAAGATAATCTATTAGGATGCCCTAAGAGATTTTCTTAACCACAGTACGCTAGAGGATACCTTTTGTATAATCAGACTTTTTTGTAAATGATGTTTCTTTTCATTGGCACATGAAACTCTATTGCTTTTGTCTCTTTAACTATATGATGTGTAAATCATCTTGCTGATACCAGCATCCTAAGAACAAGCTATGTGAAAGAGCTTTTGCAAGAAATGCTTCTTGCCCTTTGACCATTTAAAACCCAACCCAAACAAACAAAAAATCCTCTTGTAGCTAAGATGTGATCTGTTTAACTCAACAGGAGGTTTCCAGGACCTGGGTGAATTTTAACCATCCTTTTTGACATAAGTCAAGCTGTGCAAAGCAATGAAATTCTGATTGCTGTGTAGTGGGACGACTGGATAGTGTTACAGTTCCCTCATTAAGAGGTACTGGAGTTAAGCAGGGGGAGTTGAACTTTCCTCTGTATTAAAACAACAAGCGTGGGAGATGAGGAGAGCAAGCTGGAGAACAGGAGTTCACCTTATAACAACAAAGACTTAACATGCAGTATATCAAGTCTCCTGAACTTTGTCCTGCTTGGTAGTTTATCAGACAACCAAGATGAACAAAATAGCAAAGAATGATTTAAATCTGTCCTGATTTCAATCTTCTGGCCTAATTTTCAACTTCATTCTTTTTCTGTTCTATCATTTCATTGTTCTGTGTTCCCCCTCCTCAAGAGAAGTTCACAGTTTATATTAGAGTTCAAAATATATATAGATCCCATTAGCGAAATAAAACACAGTGAAGATGGGTGAGATGCAAGACAGAAGTTTTTCTAACCTAGTGGTGATTTCCCCCTTTTCAGCATTGTATCCAATTTACTCTAAAAAAGAAACATGGTTCAAATAGTCTCCACTATTTTTTTGTCAATGTTAACAGTACATAACTACTGTTCAAATTCATGGCAATAGATATGTGGGTTTTTGAAGTAGCAAAGATTTTTCATACCACCAAGATGAGAATAAAACCTATAATTTGAAATGACACTCTGAATCAAATTTTACAGACAGCCTGTATGAAAATTGGGAGACATGACATTTCAGTTCACAAAGTTAAAACTTGGCTATTTTGTTTGTGGGGGCCTGGTTCCAGAAAAAGACACCACAACTCACAAGACCAACATTCAGTCTTGGTGAATTATTTAGAAGCAGTCAGTCATAAAATAGCTTGCTTTGGAAAAAAACAAATCATTGAAGTCTTGATATTGAGGTAAACCCAAGACACTGAGAAACACTTCTGTTGATTACAGCTGAAGAAAAGCAAGTCAAGGAAGATAATTATGCAATAAATGAGCAATGGAACTGTAAAACTTGGCTTCACAAGGAATTTTGCCCCAGGTTCAGCCCTACTCTCCTTGGGAATTGCAGCTCCCTCTTCATACCTCCTTAGTTTTTGTTTTCCATGTGCTCAGGCTCTGTTATAGCCATGTGTACACTGACGGCTCCTCTACATACGCAGATCGATTAGGTAGAGCTGTAACAGTCTTTTAGCCAGAAACAGCACTAATTCAAGGTTTTGGAAGTGCTTTTGCCAGGACAATAAAGTTAAAACACAGTGGGATACTGTGGTTTATGCAGAGAAAATGGTAGAGAAAGGAAAGGAACTTTCAGTGAGTATGAGTTCCAAACACTGTCAAAGCTTGAGCAAGGCACCAGTTTTCCCAGCCAGACTCTATGACTTCCTAATGGCGCCTGCAACAGCCAGCAGCTGCAAGAGTCATTGTCTCTTCTGTCACAGGCCCTTGAACAACACATACCTTTGTGTCTAAAATGTGCCATGGAGTTAGAATTCAGTAACAGAGGGCTGAAGAGCAGACTAGAGCACCATCTTAATCACATCTTCTCTTTCAAGAAAATAGAAAAATTTTGCTCAGTGATACTCCCTCAATGCTTGGAATCATTGTGTTTCCTAAACAACTTACTCACTTGTGGGTTAGATAGGCTAATGTCTGGGCTAATAGCCAGAGTTACAGGAGGAAAAAGCAGTCATTCACTTTATTTTTCCTTCCTAAATTTTATGCTTTTTGATTCATCTTGGTAAGTGCTTTATTGTGGCAAATATATGGCTCTCCAACTACTTAGCCCTGGTGTGCAATGCTTGGAGCACAGTGCCTAATTCAATAGGGCATAAGACTAGCTTCAACTCCTGGATACTGCAGTAGCATAAATATTTAAATAAAATGTTACTCTGCTATGCTGTATGTTTGAAGTTTGGCCCATGCACATCCTCTCAGCAGTCTGCGGAGTTTATGCTGAGGAGGCAAATTAGTATATTTCTCCAACAGAACAAGAAGGTATTCTTCATTGCCTTGGGTAACATCACCTGATAAATTCACTGGAAACTGTTCCAAATGTAGTGTGACTGGAGTTACCTGCAGTGTTACTAGGAAAAACAGAGACATTTTTAGCCTGGATGCTTGACCTAGTAAATACTTATGACCTAACATAAGCCCCAGTTCAACAAGGTACTTAAGCACATACCTAAATACCCACATGAATAAAGTCAGCCACACTTTTAAGTGTCTTGTTGAACCTGGGCCATACAGAAGCTGAGCACATCAAGCAACTACCCACATCAAGTTCCAGTAAAAGAAAATTGATTTCCAGAGTGTATTCCCTCTGACTGTTAACACTGAAAAAGAGTGAGAGAGAAAATTTCTGCTGCTTCTCCTTCTTGGATAGAGACTGTGCATGTTCTTCCTTTCACTGAAATATTTTCTCTCTGGTATCAAGAGTGATTTATGAATTTTTGGAACTAGACCATATAATGTGAAACAAAGACCCATGTTTTTCGGTATTATTTAGTCCCTGAAACTTTCATAGTATCAGAAATATTCAAATAGGAAGATTTTAATAAGTACAATAAATAATGAAATAGATGAAAATCAGTAACAGGAAAGCCTGTTGAATTGGGTTGAACTTTGTGGCATGTGACTTCTTCTCCAAGGGGTTTTGCAGTCAGTGCACTAATCCACCTTTTTATGTGTGGAACCTATAGCTTCAACAGTGGGGAAAAGCTGCTCTGGGATATAATGGTTGGTTAGCCAGTGACTGGTCAGTATTTTGATGTGTGTTTTCTTGCCATTTTGAAAAATATCAGTGCACTACAGTTGTCTAACTTATCACTTACAGATGCTTCATGGATGCAGACCAGAAGACTATCTGTGGATCAGTCATTTATCATACATTCAGAGATAAGTGGAACTTCGGACCACAGAACTTTTGGAAGGTAACTAAAGTTCTTTCTTAAAGTACATTGAGTGCTATCTTGAGATTTATACTGGCACTATTGTTCTACAACATGAACACAGAAAAATCACTGCATTTACTGAAATAATTACTTACACTGCATTATAAAATAGTCAAATTGTTAATTCAGAATGCCCTCCAGCTAGTCTGTCTCAAATTAAACGTACTACTAGAACAGATGATAGTGCTATTCCAACTTGCTCTACGGAGCTCAGGGCAATCTTGCTATATCGCAGTGTAGACAAAGTCATGGTTACCAGGAATGCAACAGCACTTCCACTGCAGTTTTATCTGCATTGTGATAGTGCCTATGGACTGGGGAATCATAATTCTCTGTTCTAGCCAAATACAGTTGGATGTCAGTCCCTTCTCAAAAGGGTTTAGTCATCCACTTAAAGCAATGATTTAATCAGTGTGTTGAAAGCAGTGGTGATAGTAAAAGAAAAATAGAGTTGTATGGTTTCTTATGATACGCAATTTTTTTTAATGTGTAGCCTAGACATAAAAAGCTAAAAGATATTAATGACTCTTTGGATGGGAGGATAGCCTGGTACCTTCAGGGATTTGATAACAAAGTGACCTTGTGGATTATGTATAGCTGTAAATGACTGCCTCAGAGAGAGGATGAAATGATTTGGACTTAAAAAATTGCAGGAAACACTGTTTTTTCACACGTCTTCAGAGGAAGTGCTGTTGCTTGGATCTCCTCAGCTATCTTCAGAATGGCCCAAGCTATATCTATGCCTTCATACTCACGTCTTTGAACTGAGCCACTCTGAAGCCATTCTTTTATCAACAATTGCAGTATAGCAATTCTTTATATACAACATAGTTGATCTTTACAGACACCTAAGGAAGCAGAGATATTTCCTCACTGTCAGCCAAACTGGACCTCATGCCTTACTTCCCTAGTTTTAAATCAAACCTTAAGGACTTCATTTTGTATCTTCTTGTTGACTCACTGGTCTAGGGAGATCATTCCTGTGAGGGACCTTGTTTCTGCATTGAGCACTAGTAGCTATCATTGACTCTGAGAAACAGCAGCTTGGAAAACTGGAATGCTGTGAGGCTGAGCAAGGACTTTGATCTCAGCTTGTCAAAGTGATCAACTTTCTTGTTATGAAACCTGAGCATATTATTTAGTTTCCAGGTTTACAGTTATGCAATGTTTTCTCAAGACCATTATTTGAATCTTCCTCTGAGTTGTGAATTAAAAGGTAATGCAAAGGTAACATCCATTTCACAATTTCCAACGAACAGGAAGATTTCTGGACATGAAAGGAACTGGTCTCACATTTTTTGGCCAAGGAGTCCTGAAACCAGATGGTATAGATTTTGTACCTAAGCTTATTCAGCGTTTACTGCTGGCTGCTGTATTAGTCCTGGCAGCTGCTTGGAAACCTCCTATCCCCCTGAAAATTAACACCTGGTTTCAGAAATACTGAAATACAAGTGATGGAAAAACTATCTAGCTTCATAAAAGGAAAATTCATGCATTATTAAATGGAAATTTGTTAGCTTCTCTAGAAGAAGCAAAAGGCAAATCTGCTGAAAAAGATAACTTTGTCTCATGGAAAAAACATTCTAAAGAATAAGTAACTTTAAGGGTGTCATTAAGCACATTCAGATAAATAAATATTACTATTCATGCTTTAAGTGTTTGGAAACTAAACACTAACTTAAACAATGTTTTCAGACTTGGGCATCTATCTCCACAGACCTAAAGTAATACTTTGAAGTTTCCAGTCCCAATAACCTATTTGTTATTAAGTATGTCTGCATGTATTCAGATTTTAGGGCAATGATTTGGTCTTAGTATCTTAAGAATCAATACCTTGTCCACAAAATGAGGATCATGATTTCTGTTACCAGCTTTAGTTCTGTGATGACTAGATATTTGCTTGCAAAGGTCTCATAAGTGCTAAAGCCATCAATGTATGGGTACAGGGAAAAAAAAGTACTAGATTTCATTAAAGGATTGAAACACATTCAATTTTGCTTACTCCAGAAGGAATTAAGAACCATTCTGGATTTTTAATATTTTCTTTATATGAACTTAGATCAGAGTTAATCCCTCTCAGTTTCAGAAAATAAGTAGATTTTATGCATGTGATTGTCTAAGGTCTTTTTCTGAAATTCCATGTCCCTAAAATCTGCATATTCTCCCATGCCTGCTCAGTGCCTCACTCCCCTCAAGGCAGCCCTGACAAATGGTCAAGTGCAATGAATGCCAAACTCATAGAGCTTGTCCCTCAGAGACTGTAAAGATTTACAGGTTCCTGCTTGTCAGCTGTTGTCCCTGTTATAAATCCAGCATTTTTTTCAGCTCAACTTCCAGTTGTGGAATATGGGGCAAGGTCAGGTGTTATTGGTGCCTTGAGCGTGAGGAAATGTCTCCTTTTGTCCTCCTTTCCTCTTTTTGCCTCCTTCCCATGATTAATAGAATCACAGAATCATAGAATCATAGAATGGTTCGGGCTAGAATGCACCTTAAAGATCATCTAGTTCCAACCCCCCTGCCATGGGCAGGGACACGTTCCACTAGACCAGGTTGCTCTAAGTCCCATCCAGCCTGGTCTATGAACCTCAGATTCTCTCTAGACAGAGATTCTGACAGTGCAGTACATACTTCTCACATCTCTTTTGGGAGGTAACAGAGGATTGTGACATTGTTTGGGTCCCCAGACTACTTTTTCCAAGTAGGTGGGTATCCACATGTCAGGCAGTGACTTACAGATCTCTACACAACTTGATTTTGAACTAATCACTTTTAACTACTAATGTATGTCATACAGCTAAGACTTCAGAAAACTTAACCACCATTAAATTCACATTGTCTACAGTTTGCAAAACTTAATGTGGTCAAAATCACGTTTAAAACACAGTTTCACCCTATAAATAAAGTTTTTAGATAAACTAGTAAGAAAACCATATGCTTTTTCATAGCAGCTGCAACTGTTCTTCCAGCTGTGCAATACATCCACACACTAATACAGGGGCTGGTGTTTGGCTCTGCATCTGTTTGCAGAAGACATACACATTCCTGTGTTGCATTTGGGCACTGTTTTACTGAAATGTAGTTGAGCTGCACATGAAAGCAGCACAGAAAGTGGAGCGTGGCACAGCTTTGTAGCACATAGTTACAAGGATGCCTTTCCAGTGCTCTTGTCCTTGTGCTTCACTATGAACTATGTTTTCTATTTTGGCTTTGACACGTGAATGAGTGCTAGTGCTCAGTTCATGTTTTCCTTGCCAAACATTTTATTAATCTCTAGAGTAAGTGGATAGCTACTCATGCAGCTATTGAGGATTCTTTTTTTAGCATTATTGTTGTGCTTCAGTTCAAAGTCAATAGGAGAGGACCTCTTGTAAAAGGCAAGATGTTTTTATTTAACATATGAGATAGTGAAGATATTTGTTTACAAAGATAATAGATGCTGAGGTTGCAACTAATCCTACAAAATTCAAAAAATATCCTGATTTTTTGGTAGACTATAGATTTTTTTAAAGTTGAGTAAAAAAGAAAGGCTGGTTGTATTTCAAACACAAACTTTATTAATGAGAAATGCAAGACATGATTGTGTACAAAACTTGTATCTCACTAACTTACGATCACATTGCTTTACAGAACTGGAAAGGCCCAAGTCTCTGAGACACCAAGTTAGATGTCATGGCCATTTTATCTCTTAAGTTATATTAATAGTTTTCATTGTTTGTTTCTAAGAGGAAAAGCCAAATATATGAAAAAAATACTGCAAATTATTAGAAACTACCCCATAAAATCTATTGATGTATTTCATGATGGGAGAAGAATTAACTAGGGAGTGAAAAAGTCAACCATTAGCAAAGCATCCTAGGTATCCTCATTGTGCTTTCCACAGGTACAGGGTGAGAACTTCACTAATAATTTTCAGATGCTTACTAAACTTTAAAGATTGGAGGAATATTTGGGATCACATGATATTCTTCATGTACTGAAAAATTTATTAAAGTATTAAAATTTCATTGAGATTAAGAAAAGGATCTATATGCTTGGAGCAACGGTTTTCAGGAAGCACGCTAAGAAGAGGTTTTCCTGTTCACGTGTACATAGATTTGTTGACCCAAGCAGATAATAGACAAATCAGGGCTGATACCTGAAAAGTATTTAAGATATTCCAGAATTGTATTTATGAATCATATGAATATGAATCATATTTATGATATGCCAGAATACAGGTAATGCTGTATAAAAATACATTAATCATCTAGTTACGCATACAGCAATTCATATCTCTAATAGGTTCAGGCAGACTTTCTTCTATGCATAATACAGCAAATTCATATATTGCAGACTTCAAGCTACCAGAGAAATGCTAGAAATGGAAATATGGAATCAAATCTTCCTTAAGACAGAACTTCCAAACCCCATCTTGCACTTTGTTACAAGTAGGCAATTATGGGTGCAGAATTCAGAAATTTCATTTAATTGCTAAACTCAGCTTTATATACATATGGAACAGAGTCCCCAGAGGAACACAATCTAAATCAAAACTTCATGTCCAGACACTGCTGCTAGGAGAATTCAGATCTTTTGTATGCACAGCTGTACAAATATATTTAACACATTCTCCCACAAATTTATGCTCAGACCTCTAGCCATTTACTTGCAGGTTTAATTTTGTTGCTGTGCTATTGCACTGTTTCCCATTGGAGTAAGGAAAAATAAAATTTTGAAATTAAGTTGTTTCACAGAAGATTTAATACATTTTTTTATCCTGTGCTTGCTCCCTGACATCAAGCAACTCTGAGTGTTAGACAACATAATTCTGAGCTCTGCATAAAAACTGAGAGCAGTCTAGTTCCACAACTGATACTGTCCAAACAAAACCATGGCAAAACAAGGAATGAACAAAAAATTATTCTTTACAATGGCTGAAGCTCAGGGCAGAACCTGTGGACCAGACTCTGTATAACCAATTGCCAGCTGGTACTTTCTATGTATTCGTCTGCATGATACCTTTGTGGTGAGTATATTTGTCCCAGGAAAAGGATTTTTCGGTGCATTTTCCCATTAAATTTTGGAGCTCAAGGCTGCATTCCCCATCTCCCAGGAGCACACCACAAGGCTGTGGACGTGCAGAGATGCCTACTTCCCATTCTGCATGTTGAAATACTGTTGTTTTGGCAAACAGAGCATGATTAAAGACTAGAAAGAAAAAGCACAAGTGGCTGATATTGTAGGCTAGTGGTCAAGACAACCTCCAAGGGCAGTGGAGATTCTTATTATGGACCCTGGTCCTGGCTAGCTGGAGCACAAAATAAAACCCAGAAACAATCCTGACATGGACCAGACTCCTTCATAAATCTGACCATCGAGCTTTTCTAATTTTGATATGCAACTCCTTGTTCAGGACTCAACGTTCAGCCCCACTGACAAGTGCTGCAATCACTGCTGCATTACTGCACAGCTGCATGTACAGAATGCTAAACCGCCGGCCAGGCACAAAGTCTGGAGTGCAATAGTAGTAACTATTGTGTTTATAGCATGACACTAGCAGGCAGCAGTCCTGCTCTGAGCCAACAAGCATTCTCCCAGCCAACTTCTGGATAAAGCCCAGAGGCCAGCACATGGCAACAGTGGGGATTGACTAGATCATCCTATATTTAGGGAGAATTTTGCCATAAGTATCTGAGTGTAGCATGCCTCTTGCTCTCAGACCCATGACTATGTCTAACACTATACTCCTAAGTACAGAACTGGCCTGTGAGGTCAAAAAGAAGAGTTTTACTCTGAACGAACAATCAGACTCTGCTGGGTCTCCTAGAGGCAACTGACTCCCAAAGAAAGAACAGATGAAAAAAAATATAAAAGACAACTATTTCAAGTTGTCCTCTGTGATGGGAATCACACAGAAAAGGAGTAAGGCTGTGAACTATACATCCAGGTACTGATGTCTGTGGATCTTTACACAAACAGATGTATTTTAGAACCATATTTCAAGCTGGAAGCTAAGGGCAAATGAAGATTTGTCATCCACATATAGAATTCACAAGTGTAAGAACTGTAGTAGAAGGCAGTGGTTAAATTTATTTTGGAAGTAAAAATCAATTTACTTCTTTGTAAAAAAAAATAATAGGTGAGTATAATCCTGGTAATTATTGAAATGAGTGAGAGTACCTAGTTCACAAAGCACCCAAATTGGATTAATCTGCTCAAAATATAATGTTACAAAAACCATTTAAAGGATATGCATTTATGAACATGTGTTTGTATTGGGTCTGGCTGAGATGGAGTTCATTTTCCCAGAACAGTCCTCACAGTGCTGTGCTTTGCATTGGTAGCTAAAAAGGGGTCGGTAACACACAATTGGTTGTGGGTGGGCAAAATCCTGGGAGGGGACACAACTAGGGCAGCTGACACAAATTAACCAAAGTGATGTTCCATACCATATGATATCAGCTTAAGTATAAAAGCTAAGGAAAGTAGGAAGAGGAGGGGGTGGTGGTATTTGCTATTTGCAGTGTTTGCTCTTCTGAGCAACTGCCATGTGTGCTGAAGCCCTGCTTCCTGGGAAGTGGCTGGACCTGGCTTGCTCATGGGAAGCAGAGAATAAGAAAAAAATTTTTTCTCTTTGCTTTGTGCATGCACAAATTTTTGCTTTAGTAAACTGCTTTATCTCAATCTCAGATTACTCAAAGGAGTAATTTTCCAGGAAAATTTTCCAGTTATTTTCTCTCCTGTGTCCAGCTGGGAAGAGGGAACAATAAGAGTAGCCTGGTGGGCACGTGGTGCATAGCCAATGTCAACCCACTGCAGTCCTTTTTGGCACGTAATGTGAGGCATGAACCCATGACCTTGGGATTAAGAGTTCCATGCTGAGCTAATCAGGAATGATAGTAATGGCTCTGTGATAACATCTTTAAGAAGAAACCAGAGTTACTGCGGAGAAGTAATTGAGGCCAGAGAAGGATCAGAGTGAGAACGTGTGAGAGGAACACCTCTGCAGACACCAAGGTCAGTGGAGAAGGAGGGGGAGGAGGTGCTCCAGGTGCTGGAGCTGTGCCCCTGCAGACCATGGATGACCATAGGGATGCATCAATCAATCTGCAGGCCCTGGAGGAGACCCACACTGGAGCAGGTGGATGCCTGAGAGGAGGCTTTGAACATGTGGCAGGCTTGCGCTGAAGCAGGGTCCTGGCAGGGACCTGTGGAAAGAGGACCCCACGCTGGAGTAGGGTAAGGACTCTCTCCCTGAGCAGGGGCAGGAACAATGTGTGATGAACTGACCATAATCCCCATTCCCTATCTCCTTGTGCTGCTGGATGAGGAGGTAGAGCTTGGGAAGGAGGGACGGGTGGGGGAAAGGTGTTTTAAGATTTATTTTACTTCTCATTATCCTGCTCTGATTTTGTTAGTAATAAATTCAATTAATATCTCTAATTCTAGCCTGTTTTGTCCATGTTAGTATTCAGTGAGTGATCTCTCTTTGTCCTTATCTCAACCTGAGAACTCTTTGTTATATTTTCTCTCTTCTGTCCATTTTTGGAGGGGAGTGACACAGTGGCTTTGGTGGGTACCTGGCATCCAGCCAGGGTCAACCCACTACAGTGTTCTAAGGTTTAATTTTCTTTAATCTTCAGAGGCCTCTCAAAGGCCTCTAAATTTAATTTTAGACAAACTGACAAACTTTTGCCTGGCTAAAGAATGCTAAATAAAGCCCAAAGAGGGATGGTTAGGATCAGAATTGCTCCTTGTCTCCAGCCACTTCATTCTGCACTGGTATTGTAAAGAGGTTATAAATGCAATTGGAGAATTGAGCTATCTTTATAGCTGTTTCACTTACTTGTAGCACTGCAGAATAGTTGAGCATACCAATGAGCACAGACCTCCCAATGAATGACTTCTACATTAAAAATTCCCCCATAAAAACTAGGCCATCTGGGCCCAGTTTACAATATTCTTTATGTGTCTGTTTTTTCTTCCCTCATTCTCCTGTCCTGGCTCTCTTCCAGGACACTTTGCAATCAAGAGCAGGCCTAGAGATATCACTACATCATCAGATAAAACTGGGAAGAATGCAAGAGAACTGCAAACACATATTTCAAAACAGCAAATATCTCTAGACCAGTTTGAAAAACATGCTGGAAAAAAATTTTCCTGATGACAAGCACAAGCACATTTTTATTCCCTCTACAAGGAAGAGCATCATTCAATATCAATGTATTACCATTAAAAAAAAACAAACTGAAAAAGCACACACCTGCCAAAATTTTAGGCAAAGAGCTGTCCCTGAACAGCAATTTTATGCTGTTCTTTGTGTTTTACAGCACTGAATAGTTGGTTTCTACAGGGCCAAAGTACCATCAGTCAGGGTGGCAATGAGGAGCAGTTTGAGGCTATTGACTGCTCCAAGGGAACCGTTCCACAGTACAACTGGTAGCTGGTGCATCACTGGTTATCTTAAGGAGCCACAGCTCCTACCCAGGCAAAGGTACTTATAAAATATCACAGCAACCTTACTTACTATGACAAACATCACTGTATGCTGAAAACCAAAACTTAACCTTTGCCAATATTCAGGCAAGGTAGCCTAAATACAAAATGTGAAATACCCAGGGTAAAGATGAAAGACCTTAGAGCTGACTTCTGTTTTCCAAGTGTCAGCTCACATTACAGTACGTTCCTTCCAAAAAATCTTGCATTTCTGTTATGATTCACTCTGTGTTTTTATGGCACTAGTTTGTTGTATTTGTGCTGATGCAAGAGGTGTGGCTTTCAGCTTAAAATAGATATTTTTCTTAGCTTTGTGGTAGTTAAGTTACTCTATG
Organism: Pachycephala philippinensis; assembly: GCA_013397055.1. Classification (NCBI taxonomy): domain Eukaryota; kingdom Metazoa; phylum Chordata; class Aves; order Passeriformes; genus Pachycephala; species Pachycephala philippinensis. Next base: position 1,935,657 of record VWZT01008132.1, read on the forward strand.
TAAGCTCAGGTAGGTAGCCTCAATGCGGCTAGAAAATCAGTATTGCACCTCTGTTTACTAAACCAGTTCTACTGGCTACGGTGCTTCCACATACATTTATGTAGCTCTTAACAACAGGCTTACACAGTCGTGTAGGGCAGGGGAAGAAAACTTGGTATGGCTTTCTACCCCACAGTCACTATGGTTATTCTTGGGTTAAAGTTCTGATGCCGTTTCTTACAGCAGAGAGCAGCATCTTGCCTCTGTGCAAGGCTACAGCTGCTATCTTTTAGTTTTATTAACCTGAGGCGTTACACCCTCTCTGTTTTCCTTTGTGTCAAGCACTGTTTGAAGAAAGTGTATTTGTTCTGTACAGAAAGAAAGAGATTGTATCAGCAGTTGTTTATTTACAAAACTGTGGTCAAAGTTACATTTATTTAAGTAATACTTATGGTGGTGTTTTACATTCAAAGAAGTATATACACTATCTTTCACTCTGTAAACTACCACTTCCATTTAATTGCATTTGAAACTGCAAATGTTATTATCCCCAGAAGGCAGAATGATCCTAAGCTATTGAAAGAATTTTTAGCTCAACGGATAATTAATATTTAAAGCTTCTTTCTAAACACTATATAGCAAGATATTAAAAAAAACCCCAAACCCAAAACAACATTCCTAAGAATAAAATTAGCAGTTAACTAGCCGAAAGGAAAAGGATTTAGTAATTCCTGTACTTCACCATATTCTCTGAAGAAGTATTTTCCTTCCTTTATGCTACAGCAGCAGCGTTTTAAAACTTTCATTTAGGTACCTTCAGAAAACTACTGATTCTCAATACGATCTGGAATAGTTCCACAGGGGTTTATATTTTGCTAATTATTGCTGTTAAAAAAAAGGTGTTTGCGAATTTGCCGAAAGCATGACAGAGTCAAAGATTTCTGTGCACTCAAAAGAAATGCAAGCATTTCTGTAATGATGAAAGCTAAAGTGTAATGCTGTAGTTCTCCAGAGTGCTTACTTTTTACTAATACGAACCTGACATTTTCAATCACTTTTCAAATAAAAAAATAGCTAGTTGAACTTTGCAACCCACTCTTGATAGTTTGTATTAGATCATTAATTTCTTAACATAATTTTGAAGACAAATGATTTCATGTCTGCTTACTAAAGAAAGTGGATCACTAAGGAACCATTTGCAGTAAACTGTTCGGCATAAATTATATTACTTCATTCTCAGGTGACTGTGTATTCCTTTTGGCAGTTAATAAATAACTTCTGAAAATCTTCATGGAAAAAACACATTTTGATTACAGCCTGTTTCAATTATTTGCATTTTATCTGAAATGTTCTCTTTTTTAATTCCCTTATTGATTACAATGGTAAAAGAAATAAATACAAATTACTTATTTTTCTCCTCCTGTCTTCTTGACAGCACAATACATGCCAACTTCGTGCATGCATGACAACTCCTATTGTAGCATAGGTGTATTCCATGCACTCTGAAGTCAATCTTTAAATTCTTGCTTCACTTCACCGGCCATTCCTCTTTTTTTTCTATCACGTTCACACGTAACAATAATGTTACAGCTTGGCTTCTGCCACAAAATGTGGGATTTAAGTAATCAGCAATCAATTCACCTCATCTGAAACCTAGCCTGTCGTTTCTCTTTGAATTTAGTTTGAAGTTTATCATCGGGGTAGTGGGGCAAACCAGCTGGCAGGCAGGCATCCCACTGGTTATCACCTACCATTTATTAATTTAAAAAATATAATTACGTATATTTGTTTTTTGACTTGAGATATACATGTGATCAGTTTTCTATCTGGCTTTAATGTTAACAAATATGCCACATACATCCCTTTCTTTAGTACATTCATGGGGCATGGAGGCAGTACCAGCCAAGAAGTGGGCATTTTTCATTTACAGTGGCCTAATGACCACTTCCTGCTCACCTTTAGGAGAACTGAGGATTACTGACAATCTGAAACATCAGCAAGAGGTTAAGATTTTGCTTCAAGTGTCGATATCTCAAATTGTGATCACCCATTTTCCTCGGCAGCCATGGCCAGAAAACTGGTGGAAAGTTGTACAGCTAAGCAGACCATTCTATAGCCCATCAGTTTGTGTTTCAGAGCTGACAAGGAAATCAGTGAAGAGGTAGAAAAATGCTGTTGCATATCACACTTCTAGGGCTTTCTTTCTGACTGAAGAAAAAGTCAACAGGGAAGTTAAAATTGCCTTTCCCTCTTATGAGGATAAAAGACATTGCTACCCTTCATGTGAAGAAAAAACAACCATCATGCTCAGGCCTTCGTGTGGTCAACACCTCTGATCTACTCTCCCTGATAAATATAATTAGAAAGTTGGCAGCTCAGTAATAAGTATCCATCTATTAATCTTAGTTTGAGTTCCTTATTGGCAGCCATTACTATTACATGTTATGCTAATTAGACCAGAGTTTAGTAAAGTAATATCCTGGGGAACATCATTAAATTTTGTGCTCTCCTTTTTTCTCTGTTTTTAACACATTTGCATAAAATATATATATTTAAGGCAGACAACAGGCATTTTTCAGAATATTGTCTAGGTTTGCAAAGGTTTCTGAAAGAAGGGGGTCTTTTTGGCAGGTCTGGATTAGCTGATCAGAGCAGAGGTGCTTGGAAGATCATTCTGGTTTGTATGTAGTCATTGCAAGCATGACATCTGAAGAGAATAACACTCTCTTCCTTCTGGAATTTGGGGGAGAAAATACGACTAGCATTAAATGGGTGTATTAGACCCAGGAGCAAAATGCAAATAAAGTACAAATCTAAAAAAAAAAAAAGAGAAAAGTTACATGAACACAGACAAAGTGGATATCTGAAGCAACTATTTTTTGTGTGATTTATTCATCTTTATGGTTTTCATTGAAAACACCTAAAACAAACATTTTCCTCTTACATAATTTAATAAAGTAATGGCCATATACATCAATGTGATCCTGCATCAAATTACACCAAAAGCAGTGAAACTGATACACTTTTAGTTGATGGCACGTCAAGTGCACAAGGAATATCTCTGGAGGTAAGAGTGACTGCTGAGCTGTGATTTATATGCTTCAGTATGAATGACATTCATTTCATGAATGCAATCAAAGCAGTCACAACAGACAGATGGTGTCTGAGGAAGTCAACTCACTTCAGACAGGTTCTTAGAGCCTGATATACAGAGAGCTGATACACAGAATGTCTTGAAAAATGAAACTGAGGCTTAAATTGTAAGCCTTAAAATCAGCGAATAGTCGGAATTTCAAATATAATTTATGATGTTTTGCCTTTCTTGTTTTTTACTGTTCTGGGCCTGAAACACAGATAGAAATAGAACTAAATGAATAAACCAAAAGTAATGAATATAATTTATTCTAGAGAATTCTCTCCTTTCTTCATGAAAATAAAAGGTGAATGCCAAACACAGTTTTGACTAGTATTTATTACTGCAATTAAATTATTGTTACTACAGCAATAGTGACAGCCATGAGGCAAAAATTTGTTAAAATTGCCTTTCCCTCTTCTTTTTCAAGCAAGAGATTTTCTTAAGTTTCACAGAGGAGAGGAAAATATACAATTTGTTCCTTTGTATTATTTCTTTTCCTGTTTCTCTACAAAAGTATTCAATCACACCTGACTTATCCAACAGAAAGAATATAGAAATGTAACAGGAGAGGCAGCCCGTGTACCCCAATCACTATGATCAAGCCTATCAACCACATTATGGAAGAGTTTACATTTGCTGAATTGTTATGTTCTGTTTTAGAGATATCTTTTCATCACCGAAGAAAACATCAAAAGATTTTAGGCTTGACATCCATATCCAGGATAAGTTTCAAAGTCTTTCATCAACCACTGAAACTGGATTAGCACCAGAAAGTATTTAACAGTCTCTACCTGACTAGAGAAGAAACCGAGGGACCTCTGGCTTAGCAAGAATTTATAAAATGTGATTATTCATTTCAAGATATCACATGCTTTAAATTGAATTCTTCAGCATTTCTGGGGGGAAGATTTACTTAAAATTATGATTTGATGAAGAGCTGATGAAGAATTTGACTCAAGATAATGTCAAAACCCAGAAACAAAGTAATTAAACTAACAGTTATGAAGTAAGGAGGGGGAGAACAAATTCAACAAGCTAGGATGTGCTTATAAAAGTTTCAGGACAGAAAGGAAACATGGCTTTTTAATTTCATTTCCAAATCTTACCCTTATTTCAACTTACAGTACACTAGAGGAGTGGATAGAATTAGTCTTTAAATTCATCTCTTTCCTTACAGAAACAAAGAACTAAATGTTTACTGTTTGTGGTTCAGCAGTGATGGCCCCAAACTTGGCCTCTTTTTAGCCACTGAAATGTATGGAAGTGTTTTCAAGAAACCCACATAATCTGGAAGCAAAAGTGACAAAATAATGTCACTGAAATTGCCTGTATAAAAAAAAAACCCACAAAATAAATAAAAACAAACCTGAAAAGACTTTTTTGCTGAAGAAGTCAGACCTGGATCATACTATTTTAATTGCTGAATTTTCCTTGCTCTAATCATCAGTCTCAGATGATGCCTTTAGTTCTAAAACGCAGCTCAGTATTGCTGGAAAACTGGGAAGATGATGTGCTGCAGCCGAAGTTCACAGAATGAACTAATGTGTGTTTAAAAACTGCAACTGCTAAAAAGTGGAAAAAAATGAAATTCTTGAAACATTATTTGAAAACAAGGCAACTGCTTGTAGAAAATGGATTCAAAACTCCTGCAGCTTTTGAAGAGGTAAAGTACGAAAATCTGCCTATAAGGAACAGAATTGCCTTCTTTATAAAGCTGCATGAGCATGAAAAAATTAGCAATTTCAACTGCTGTAGAATTAATTTAAAATAAATTCTAATTATTCTTTTAGCTATTTAAATATTTCATAATATCATTATAACTGAATATTATGAATTCTATCAGAAAGACAGAAAACAGTCATGTTCAAAATCAGAAATACGAGGTTGCAGTTTTCTATGATTCATTGTAATCATTAATCCTCATTTAATACAGTGTTAATACAGACCAAATAATTGAAACACTTGTGATTTTTAAAAAAATTTATTTCGTTAACTTAAAAAATAATTTTTGTCCATTGCAATGCATAATGTACAGAAGTCAAATATTTTTTCTACAATATTTGTGCATTAAAATTAAGCTACTAAAATCATATTTGCAGAAATATTTATTGATAAATAGCCTAAAATATAAATTCGAAGGGAAATCTGAAATAATGAATTTCATGTCTGTTCAGTAAATCAGAACCTATAATTTATTATTTCTACATTTGACCTCATCAATTGCTTGAAATAACTATTGTCATAATTTTTTCACAAACTAAGAAATAAGGAAATGTGGTAAATATGTAGATGTGAGTCAGCACTTTAAATTACTATTTTCTGTGTCTAAAAATAACACCAAAAAAACCCCTAGCCCACTGGAAATATACATAGAAATATAAATCAGAACCAACAAAACTCTAACAGTATTACACTTAATAGTAGATTTCATTATTCAGTCACTGTCTACATAGCAAGCACATGACTAAAAGATATAATTACTAGTCTTGAGTCTCTGCATCTGTCCTTTTATGCAGGTCACTGCAGAGTTTCAAATTTGTGTGGTGTATTTTAAGTTTTAGACCTACAGTAGAGGCACCTTTGAAATTGTTACAGTTTGTAAAATGATTGCCCATACCAGTTTCCCACCAACAGTGCGAGACACTAAGGCCCAGTTCTCAGCTCACGTAAGGTCCAGTGGAACTGCTGATCTATCCCAGCTGCAGATTTGAATCTGTTGACATGCTGAGTTATTGTTGATCCCGATGCAAGTTTCTGTGTGTACATTACGAGCATTACAGTATATGACCCTATGTAGCTCCTGAGTCAGAGCCGTGCAGTTAACCGAAAAAACCCAAATGTTTACTCGTAGCAGTGCTGCTGAGACATTAACGGTGATTAGTATTAAACGGTACAAAAAAGCTCTGCATGTTAGTGTGCCTATTCTTTCACAGAAAAAAATGTTAAGACCCTGACTTTAAGATCCTTAAACATTGCTTTTGATGATTAATGCCAAGTGACAGTCAAAACTGAAATAACAAAGCATCATTTTCAAATATCTGATGAAGTATTAAGAACTGGCAAATCTTAAATTCTCTCCTGCTGTCAGATATCATAGTTCTATCTGGACTACATTTTGTGCGTATTGTAAAATTAACTAAAATACTAAATCATACAGACTTAAGAACTTACTTCAATAAAACTGATTTGTATCTGGCTGCTGATACTTTTGAACATATTAAGACAATATATTTATCTTACCAACATTTAAATTTGCAAGCGTCCCGTAGGCCAAAAAAACCAAAAAAGCTAATAAATATGCTGAAAAACCCCATACCTCAGTATGAAATCCTGACCCCTTCTCCAACTAAGTACACACCGTCCAAATACAGTGAGAATGCCAAGCTACAGGGGCCCCTTTGTGGGGAAACCTGTATTTCAGTCAGCAGCATCCGTCAGCTAAAGCAGAAGTGCAGGGACAGATGCTGGAGGAAGGATGGACACGTGAAGTGGTGACCGATTTCAGAACCAAGTGTGTGTTTCTGTGTACAATTAAGTCAATGCCATACGTGTACTAAAGCAGGATTTTGTCCAGGTTTACGTGCAGAACACAACTATCACTCTAGGCTCATTTCAGTGCAAGATTATGGTGCTAATTAGACTCCTGGTCCTGCAGTCCTGTCCTACCTCCCAGCAGGGTCACAGAGTCAAGGGGAGCACAAGCGAGTTGTACAACTCCCTCGGCTTCTGCGGCAGGGATACCAATATACACACTTGGGCGACAATCGCCACCATAAAACCCGCAGCCCGAGGCTTGCGAGGCAGCGCCTCTCACCCGCGCCGCGTTCCCCGCGCTTCGGGAAACCCCCGCATGCGGCAGCGGCCGCGCTCGAGGGCCCGGCAGCGGCACTCGGGAAGCTGCCCGCTCCGGTGCCCGTCCCTTTCCTTAAAAAAGCCTGGGGGGATGTTTGGGTAACTCGCTACAGCCAGGCCTGAAGCCAGCTCTCGGTTCGCTCGCAAGGGAAGCGGACCGACACGGAGGGGCTCGCCAGGGGAACGGCCGTGGCGGTGTCCACCGGGACCCGCCCGTCCCTCGAGCACCTGCTCGGGGAGCGCCTTTCCCCGCTCGTGCGCCACATCGGCGGCGGGGCCGGGCTCGGTGGGGCCGG